>PVHY01010395.1:25370-52183 GCA_004024945.1 Uropsilus gracilis
AAGAGTTGACAAGAGTGTTTTGGGGTTTTTTTTTTTAGGATGTTTTCTGTTAGGCTAACTTTAGACAAGACCGTGAAAACTGAAAACAGATGTCAAAGCCGACCAGGGCTCCGTGTGTCTGTGGGTTGATTGCTCTTGGAAGCGAGGGGCGCCTGCCCTCATTGGCTCGAAGTGCCTCACAAGCCACTGCATTTTGAGTGGCTTCCCCGACAGGGCTGCTGGCAGGGCTGCTAAGCCTCGCTGGATCTGGACCCTCGGGCTCTAGCCTTTCAAGGTTTCCTCCATATTGAGTACACACTGGGGATGCTCTCTCCTCTCTCCTCTCTCTCTTTCCTTTGGACATGACTATGTTATGCCACCATGAAGTGTTTATCAATGGGTCAAAACTCAGTCTTGATCCCCCATCAAATCCAGGTAACAGGAAAAAAAATATGTGCAATTACTATGAAGATCCTACAGCATTTTGCGATTCCTCAGCCAGTGCGGTAGCACTCATGTGGCCTGTGGGCAGGGAGGTGTGTCAGCCATTACACTCTCAGGACAGTGACTCTGCCCTCCAGTAATGACATCCAGGCTTCCCCCTCACGGTGATTTGTCCCCAAATGAACATCTTCAGGGGATTACAACCTTTTATCCTTGGAAGACTAGAATTTGTCATTTGTCTTGAGAAACTTTACGAAACAGCTTACAGTGGTTGAACGGACAGTGTACGGATGCTGCGAAGACACAGAAGTAATGCGCGCAGGAGACTCCATACCCAGAATTTTCAATTAGAGCATTCTGTCTTTCATTGTTAGTACAGCGTTGAACAAATTGCATGAGCTATGCAACGTTTGATTACAATTTGATGATCTTATCCAATTGTAGATGTTACATAAATTAAACCGTGATGTATTGCCCTAGAGAGGGTCAGTTAAGCTTGAAATATTGCAACTCTCATTAGGATAATAGACAATAGCAGGACTTGAAATGGTGTCACAGGTCCTGTCTCAAGCAAAATTGAAACGTTGCAGTATTCAAGTTGAGCAATGGTACATTTTAAAGTTCCTTTTTTAAATATTATTGTCTCTGGACTTGATTTCATAATTTGTTTCAGTTTGACAAATGGAATAAACAAATTCATCCATCTTCATTGGCATCAGTCCGACTTACCTCATAAATTTTAGTTGGTCTCATGATGAGTCCTAGATATAAAAGTCACAGGCTAAATAATTATGCTTCAAAAATTATAGACATTTTCTTTGATTCCTCTACTGCCAATAGACAGCTGTAGTAGTTATAGCCCCTAGACACAAAAGAGCTTTAGTGGTTTATAGTTTTTTTTTAAATGTCTTTTTATTACCTCATAACAAAATTTTTCTGGTGTTAAAACTTGATTTTAATATCTATCAGGTTTCTTAAGTAGAGATACCACCTTTTACTGTCATTTATGTGGGTTTTCCCAGTGTTTCTCATTGTAAAGCACCCTGTGCTTGAATAACACTACTTGCATATGTACACTCTGCTTTACCAGGCTAAACACAGCTTAAAATAAATTACATTTTTTGATGCCTGGTTATTTTTATACTTTCCTAGGAACGTGGATAGTTTGGGGGGCAAGGAACTTGAGAGAGAAAGATCTAAATGCTTGGTGTGGAAGTTTACTTCTTGGAATTTTACTTTTTTGGCAATTTGTTTTGCACAGAAATAGCAGAGATGTCAGAGTGGCATATTACAGAAACTGTAATATGGCCAGCTTTCTGGAAAACCAGTAATTAGTTCAAGAACCAGGTTATCTAATTCTAAAATACTTGCCTTCAAAGAGACCTCTATTTTCAGCAGCCATTCATTCAGGGGACATTCAAAGCTCCTGCTGCTTGCCTAGCAAACTGAGAATATGAAGATAAATAAGACAACTCTTTTCCTTGAAGAATTCACAATCCGATAGGGAGGCTAGAGAAGCAAACAAATGCTGACAACCTGTACAGGGATGCTCTGAAGGAGAAATCGGCTCTGCTTTGGAACATCACAGCGGAAATCTTGAAATATGGTCAGGTATTGCCCTCACTAGGGCAAGATCAGCCTGGCGGTGAGGATGAACTAGGATTAGTTTGGAATGGCTAGGGGAGATGGGGTTAAGGATGGGCAGCAGCTGGAGGCAAAGATGCTTTTAGATAAGAAATCTTGTCCTCAAACTTAAGAGTCATGCTTAGTAAGCTATGGTTTTAGAAAGACTAACTGGAGGAAAACAAGTAGATTAGGGAGAGACTGAGGCAGAGAGGAAAATGAAGAGCTTTTTGCAACATTCTCAATAAATACTCTGGGGTCTTGAACTAGGATAGCAGCAGTGAGAATGAAGAGGAGAAGAAAGAGTCAAGATAGTTTAAACTGGCAGCTGAACAGTGGCGTGCAGGAGACAGTGGCTGGCAGAGTGTTGGGAACCTGGCAGGGTGATATTTGCATCCCTCTGAAGTAAAAAAAACACAAGATGACCCCAAATTGAATTTCTCCACTTCTGATCTTTGCTTGCGCATTCTAGTGTGGATCTGAATAATTGAGAATTATAGATCTCAGTGCTAACAAGAGGGTCCTTTTCGCCTGGTTTTCTAGTTATTCTGGAACAAAGAAATAGAAGGTGTACATTGGATTGTCTGCTTCTGTTCAGTAACCTAGAATCATTAGTTCATCCTTCTCTTATAATAAGTGTGAAAAGTAAGTTCCAAATTTGGGTATATTTTCAGGATTTATTGCTTTGCAATTGATAGTGTATAACCACATCTCCGCCAGTAAGGGCAAATTAATACATATTGTCAGCGGAGGACAACGGATGTATCTGAAATAGCAGAAGGTAAATGAACAAATGCATGATAATGTAAAAATGGCACATCATTATGAAATGTCAGCTTGTTTGGAGGAAATAATCTGAAACTCTTTAGTCAGTTTACTTTCAAGATCTTCCGCATGTGTCGAAAGAGCCATGGAAGTGAAAGCCGAAGGCAAATTGAGGAGGTTGATGTGCTGTGTCAGCTAACTACGGATGGGCTCATTTAGACCTCACTCTGCCCTGGAGCCCCAAAGGACTCGTTCCATTTAGAATCCTGGGATGGGCTATCCTGTGGCACCTCCTTGCTGATTGTATAGCACAATGCTTTCGATATATTGCAGGTGCCACTATAGGCTCATGTAGTGCAACCATCCTCATCGCCAATGGTATGGGCAAGCATCAGGCTCCCCATCTGTGTAGGTTCTTTACTGGTTCTGGCAGTTACACAGACACATCAGGTAGGGCAGGGCGGGGCCAGGGGGGCTGGTTGGCAGGTGAGCCCTCTGGCCCCCTAGGAATCTTCACATTCTTTCCCTGGGCTCTCTGTCTGTAGTTTTCTCCTTCTCTCTCTCATGCTTGTGCTCCTGCTCATGTTCTCCCACCCTGTGGTGATGCCACCCTTTTATTCTGTCTTCCCAGGCCCAGGTGAGCCCACGCACACATGCACATACCCAGTGGGCCAGGCATGTGCACCCAACTGTGGGGAGGGAAAGGGCATATAGCACCACAGGTACTGGCGCTATAGGCTAATGGAGGAAGAGGCTTGACCAACTCACCCTACAGCTAGCAGTGGGGTAATAATATTCACAACAGCACTTACTGATTGCTGTTTGCCAGGCACCATTCTAAGAACTTTTTATACGTTAACTCACTTAGTCCTCATATAGCTCTGTGAAGCCAGTGGGATTTTTAGCTCCGTTTTACAGCCGAGAAGGCCAAGGCAAAGAAAGATAAAGTAACTTACCCAAGAGTACCCAGCTAATAACTAGTGATGCAACCAGGATTCTAAACCCAGGTAGGCTTATTACAGCCTACAGTAATGTCCTTCCTGCTTCTTATCACATCTCCCTGGAGAGCCTGACTTAGTCACCACTCTCCCCAGGAATTTTATCTGGATTCTTCACCCCACCTTCAGAGGCCCTTTAAACTACTTTGTACTTTGTACAAAATACATTCATTACCTCACGCGTTGCACAGAATGTACGTATTTCTGTCTCTCAGCGGACCCAGACTTAGTCTTCAATACATACCCAGCATTTGTCTAGGGTTTGGTGCAGAGCAGGTGTTCAGTAGCTACAGCTTGATTTGAGTTGGTGTGACACGAACACATAGTCCTTGTCCTCAAGCTTCTTTCCTTCTTCCTAGAAAAGATGTGTCATCTACATGAAACAATTGAATGATCACCCAGGAACTTTAAACTGAAAGAGTATGGTTTAGCCAGCAGGTGTTATAGGATTCCAAAGAAGGGTGATCACCTGTAGGGTATAGGCGGGGGTAGGTTGGGTTGGAATAGATTGGGTTGAATTGACTTGGATAGGATAGCTTCTTCAAGAACACGCACTCTGAGAGAAATGGAATAGCTCCACCAAGTCCATGGAAGCTTAGCTTATAGCTGAGAGAAAAAGGATGAACTTGGGTTATGATGTCAGTCAGAGAGGCTGGGAGTTAATTGCTCGCCTTTAACAGCAAAGGTGTGTCAGAAAATGTGGATTCAAAATTCTCCTCATTGACACAGATCAGATAGCATCTCCTTGGAGAGACTGATCCTGTTCTTTCCTGGGAGTTTCTTTCCACAGTGTCTTGTACGTGCATAGCCCTCACTGGATTAATTTACTTTGGATATATTTCTGGGATATGTCAGAGCCCCCGGAGGGCAAGGATTGTTTTCAGCCAATACCCAGATGGTGCCTGGCACATGGGGTGGTAGAGAAAAAGGACAGCATTGATTATATGTATGTATCATTGGTGATATTTATACTATAGATATATATATCTCTATATATTGACTTTATATAATATATACACATACACTAGATAAATAGTAATTTCTTGGGCCCTTATTACATTCCAGTTATTGTTCTGATTTCAGGGATTGGGTTCTGTTAACTCAATCTATGTTCTTAGAATAATTTTGCTGAAAACATGGGTGTTGGATTTTGCCATCCTGTGAAGGTTACATCATCGAGGAAATCTGTTATTACGTAGGCCCCATCTGGACTTGACCTGCATCTTGGTTCTGCAAGAGCTTTCACTCTGCAGTCTTAGCCAGAGCCAGAGAGAATTGGAAACTAGGATTCAGTTCCCTCTGTGGCACGTTGGCCCCACCCAGCAGCTCGCCTTCAAGACAGGCCACTTGCCTCAGGAAAAACATGAGCTACAAAACTGCATATCCAACATCGTCATAGAGCAGAGCTCAAAGCAAAGCGCGCGTGTGCACACACACACACCTACCTCTTACTTCCAAACCAAAGGGGCTGAACCTACCAATATACTTTTTTTTCCTCCAAGAGTCTAAGACACATCTAAGTTCACAGGTGGATAACTGGTAGCCCCAGCCGCCGGTTTCTGGGTCAAAGAAACAAGTCAGGATTTGGCACAGACACGTGAGCCTTGCACATTGGAAGGACCCCAGAAGCTTCCATGGACCAGCTCAGCCTTTCCAAATGCGCTGTCTCCTGAAACAGTGCAAGCCAAGCGGTCTGGATGGGCCAGAAAGCATTTCAAACAAGCAGCAAGTATTTATGTGCGAAGTCTTTTCTTCAGAGCCTACTAACTTTCAAGAGGAAAGTACTTTTAGAAACCTAGTCAGGCTTAATTGAAAAAGCCCATAGCAATCAACTTTTATTCCCAGCTGGCAGAGCCCCATCTAACTGGTAGCCAAATGTGGGATGCCTGAAGTCAGACAAGTGACTAATGCTAGAGCTGTGTGTGGCCAGGCCCAAACGTATTTTCTGACCTCAAGACCACGTCTGGATTCTCCTTTGTAATTACCACAAGGCCTACTGTAATTGTAGGACTTATATTTACTTCCTGCCTTTGACATGTAATTCAGGGTTTGGGGCTGCACCCTGAGCTGGAGTGACATCCTCTCTGTTATTTGCCTAAAACCTATAAAATCATCATAGTTTGCGGGTGCACGTGTGTGCATGTGTGTGTGTCTGTGTGTGTGTGTGTCTGTGTCTGTGTAACCACATCTGTTAACTATGTTAAGTATACCCTTGTGGAAACCATGCCCACTCCTGTCCTGTTGGATAAAGTACTTCAGCACTCAGATGTTGATTGAACACCCACTGCTGCTACATGCCAAGGACATCTGAGACTCTGAAGAAACATCAGTGAACAAAGTCCCTGCCTTTCCAGGGAGAGGGGAGAAGGGAGGGAGACAGACCAGGAAATCGTACTTGGAGATTTGTGCTATGCGAGTCACAGCAGAGTGACAAGGGAGAGAGTACCTGGGTAACTTTGTCAGCCTGGGACACCACCAGAGACGTCGCCCAAGGGACGACGTTTAAACTGACTTTTTGCAAGAACAAGGAGGACTGGCAAAGGTCAGGAGGAAGACCGTCCCAGGCAGGTTAGTGTAAAGGCCCGAAGACACGTGTTCGGTGTGTTCCAGAAGCAAAGAAAAGCTCGGGGTGCCTGGAGCATGGGGGTGAGAAGGACATTCGTCAGAAGGTGGCCATGTGGAGACAGAGGAACAGGGGACTGGCAGCCTTGTTGAAGCTGGGATTCCAGCTGGGAGGCTACTGCAGAGGTCTGGGCCGGAGGCCAGAGTGGTTTGGACCAAGATGTAATAGAGCATGAGACCAGGGGCTGGATTTGGAATGTAGGTTTGCGCTAGCCAGCACTGGCCAGTGCGAGGAAGGAAGGAAAAGGAATCATCAAGAATAATCCCAGAGGTTTCGGCTGAAGCATTGAGATGAATGTTGACTGAGATGAGGCAGATTGAAGGTAGAGCTCCTTAGCGCTTCATCAGCAGTTGTATCTGAGTAATCATGAACCCACACCTTGGGAGTCCAGTAAATACCCTTGCTACCCCCTAAGTTTCCATCCCTGGGGAATATTTGGAAACTTCTGAAAGTTCTTCATTGTTCGTGTACTTACTGCTCCAGTGTTTATTTCTTACCCTTGTAATGAAAATTTTTAGGATCTGCTTTCTTAGTATCTTCCAAACATACAACCTATTTCTCCTTCCTTATGGTGTTCGGTTTATGACCTCAAAAAGAAATCACATTCAAATTATTAACTCACATTCTAGTGCATCCCTTGTGGGTGTCCTGTACATTGCGTGTGTGTGTGTGTGTGTGTGTGTGTGTGTGTGTGGTGGTGGTGGTGGTAGTTTAAAATTTTTTATTGAGATATAATTGCCATAAAACATTAGTCTCAGGTGTACTACAGTGTAGGGATTTGGTATTTGTATATATTGTGACATGATCTCACAAGTCTAGCAAGTATCCCTCCCCATGCATAATTACGAAAATACCCCCTTGTGATGAGAATCTCCTTCTAAGCAACTTTCAAATAGGCAGAACCATATTATTCTCCCAGAATCATTACTCTGCTTTGAGAATTCACATAAGCCAAGTCAAGAAAATGGAACTGTACACAGATTCACTACATCCTCGCTTCAGACAAAGCCCATCATGTTCTTGGGTCTCACTTGTCTCCCAGATAAGTGAGGGGACTGAGATAGATTAACTTCAGTCTTAACACTTCTCTGAGTCTGATAAGTGATCTGTAGTTTCTCGCCAATCTTTTATCAAGTTTATCAACAGAAAAACTTGCTAACAAGTTTGGTCTTTGGGTGAATCACATCAGTAGAAATGATATTTATTGCTAGATGTGACCTTCTCTTAGCACATGGTAGAATCCCAATGTCACATCACTTTCTATAATTACAGATTAAGGGTGAGGAAATGTTCTATGTCAAGAGAAGTTTAGCTGTTGCGCGTCTCTCTCGTTTTAGACTCCTGGTCTGTGGGCTATTACTCACTGTTGGCGTTCTTCCTCAATCTTACTTTTGGTATCGTCTCGGTCATCACTGAGGTTGCAAGGCACCTTCCAACATCTGAGTTCCCCACTCCACCTTCCCCAGTGGCTGGCATCACATCTGTGTCGTGCTTTCTTGCTGCTTCTACCTTTTGAAGTTTAAAAAGAGAAAATGAAAAGTAAAACCACAGTCTTTCACATTGGCTGAACTGTTAATCATCTAACAGAGTTTTTGGTGAATTCCGTCGTGTGACAGATATACAGTCAGAATAAGCCCTGTAAGGAAAGGACAGAGAGATACTTGAATTTTGACAGTCAGACACACAATCCTCTGCAATCAAGCCACAGGAGGAAACTTTGGGAAGGGAGCCAAAGAGATAGTAGGGTTCCCAGCTCCACACCTGGACCTTTATACTCCCCCCGGCCAACTTCCCTGTGCCCCGAGTTGATGAAAGGACTCCACTAAGAATCTGACTCTGACTCTGTGAATATTCCGTAGCCAGGTCCTGGGAAGCACACAACCCTTTGTAGGTTTGAGGAACATTATTCCTCTATCATAACAAGCATCGTGAAACGAGGCAACCTCCATTTTAAATAGAATTTTTTTTTTTTTTTTTGAGACTAGGTCTCGCTGTTTTTGCCCATGAAACCGCAGGCTCACATTACTCAGGGTACCACAGACTCAAGCAATCCCCAGCCTCAGCTTCCCAGGTAGCTGGGATTACAGGCATGTGCCACTGTGCCCAGTTATTTTTTTGGAACTAGATCTCTCTGTGTTGTCCCAGGTGGGACTTTGAACCGCGATCCCCAGTCCCAGCTGTGCTCCATAGGCTGGTGCTTACAGTTACATGCCACCATGCCCAACTAAATAGAATTTTCTTACTGACACATTTTTTGAGATACATTTTTACAATTTTGCTCTGAAAATTGCTTGACTACAAGTAAGCAATTGACTTATAATTGACTGTTAATGTCTCAGTAATTATCTTAGCAGACTTGAGGGTTAAGACTGAGTTAAAAACCTAAAGCCATCCTCTATTGCTTCTAAATAAATTATTTTTGTTTACCAAACCAATACTTAGTGAAAGCCTGACGTTCCATTTTGTAGACCCTTCACATTTTTTAATTTCAATTTTGTAATTATGTTGTCTTGAAACCAATAAATGGTTTTCAAAGTCTCAGATATTTTTATAGGCCCTTGAACAGCTGGAAGATCCCAGACACTGTCTCACAACAATGTCTAGAATGTTCTGCCAAGGAAGGGGAAGTCCTGAGCTCAGAGAGCTTACCTTCATCTGAAGTGGAGAGCTGATTTGGTGAAACATTTCGCTAAGAAAACAGAACAATCTGGCATGTAGATAGCAGTAGTCTGGTTAGAAGAGGGTGAACCCTCCATAGACAGCAGCCTAATTGGGGATGTAATCCTGGGTTCCAGCCATTAGCTCACTGGGTGACCTTGAACGGACACTCTCTATGCCTTACCTGCCCCTTGAGTACCTTCCAGACAGACGTCTGACCAAGGTGGAAGCAAGTCCCAGCCATGAGTTTTGGGAACTGGAAGATGCACAGGACCGACTGAATCTAAGTCTCCTTCGCATGTTAAAAGCAAAGCAATGTTAATGTCTATATTATTTTGCCAAACTGCAAGAAGAAAGGGGAGGGGAGGAAGGGAGGGGAATACCATCAATTCTTGCATTTAAAAGCTATTGATCTTCTGTTTCTATGCAAAATGACAAGTTTTCCTTCTCCATAAAGGACAGGAGATACTCTTGTCACCCAGCTTCTGTTTCCTTCAGTGAGAGGCAAGTGCAGTAGAATGAAAAGAACACATTTCAGAATCACAGAAGCTATATTCAAAGTTAGCCCCACCGTGTATTTCCATTGTGGTTCTCAAAGTTTGGCCCAGGAATCCCTGCGGTTCTCTCAGGGCCTTTCCTGGTACCTGTGAGAACAAAATAATCTCCATCATCATACTAAGATGTCATTGGCCTTTTTCACTCTTGCTCGGTTCATGAGTGACTTTTCATGTGTGGCTACGTGAAGTGATACCACCACATAATGGATACATAAAAGTGTATCAAAATCCAACTGTCTTTTACTAAGCTCCATATTAAAAGTCCTCTGAGTAATGTAAAACAGTGCCAATCATCACTTTCTTTTATTCTGAAAAATATCATTTTGTTTTCAGTGTCACTGGGTTGTTAAATGAATCAATAATTGCACGTTTCTAAAGCTCCTCATTCCCAATATCTAATGTGACAAATATTGGTAAATAGACCCCACATTTAAAAAGTTCTTTGGAATCCTCAACAGTTGAAAGGATAAGAGAATTCTAAAGCCAACGTGTGAGAATGCCCACACTACCTTACAGCAGTTACATCTATTAACTCTTTCCTTGTGCCAGAAGTTAGGCAAAGCAGGTCACATTCTTCATCTCTTAATTTTTGCAACCAAACCATAAAGTAGAGGCTTAAAAAACAGTGCTTGCAGCCCTGACTTTCTCAGAACTGATGGTGAAAAAGGTCCTCGTCCTCCAGATTCCCAAACCACACTCTTGATTACTGATTACTCACAGATTCTCCATAATTTTGAAAAAGTATTTTTGTGGTTCTGAGTCTGTTTACTTACCAAGATGGAGAAGAAGCCTACCTGCCCTGCACGATTCTTTCAAGAGCAAAAGAGCTAAGATGCATCAAAATGTTAGCTTAGTGGCTAACACCAAATAGACCTTGAGAAATGGTTAGGCTCCCTCCTTCCATCCCTTCCTGCCCTTGGCATCTTGTCAGAACAAAGCAGCTCAGCAACTTCCCTTTTCTCCTCTAGATGGTCTTCAAGCAGACAAGGAAGCGGATGGGCCAGAAGGAGTTGATGAAGATATGATTGTCACCCAAAGTCAGACCAACTTCATCTGCCCTATTACGCAGGTACTGTTTCCTCTTTCTTCCCCTGAAAGAAAAAGTGGTTCACTACAGAGGCAAAAGATTCCATTTTGCTCTCTGCTTGATTTCACTTCTGGAGTTAAGGAGACGGGCAACAAGGATGGAAGAGAATGGACGTGGGATGTCGTTGAATTTTCAGTCAGGCCTGCTGAATCTGAGAAGAAATTCATGTCCCACAGGCTGAGTGACAGTGTTGCCGCTGGTTTCCTTGCACTTCTTCCGTGGTCACTGCCCTAGTAATTACCAAAAGCTATGACACAGGGAGGTTAGTCGTACGATGCCCCAGGACTAGGAAATAACAGAGCCAAATAATTGGTACCCTAAAGAAGTTACCGGAAGTTGATCGTTATCTTTCCTGAATGTCTAATCTTTTCTTGATTGCAGCTGGAAATGAAGAAGCCTGTGAAAAATAAAGTCTGCGGCCACACCTACGAAGAGGAAGCCATTGTTCGCATGATTGAGTCCAAGCACAGGCGGAAGAAAAAGGCCTGGTGAGTGGATGCAGGAAGGCAAGAGGGGCCCAGTCAGAGGGGTGAGTTTTACGGGAGAAAAAAGAGGCATGAATGTCTCCCTTCAAGTACATTCACCTCCTGAGTATGTAAACATGGAAACTGGATTTCTGCAAAAACAATATAAGGGGAAAAGTTAGTAATCTCTCCAGGAAGAAGCTGAGGGAATGTCCGTCACACCTTCAAAAGAAAAGGAAAAGAATTAGATTAAGTTTTAGTCATTAGATAATAAGAATGTCTGTGAATGTGTGCTAGAGCCTGAAAAGTAATAAAGAACTGTGACACTCTTCCCCTTTCCCTGTCTAAACTTCCCTAAGCAAGCTGGGATGATAAATTGTTTGCTTCCTGTAATGCAGGTAATTTGTTTTTTTAAAAAAAATTTTTATTTTTATTTATTTTTTTATTTTTTAAAATTTATTTATATGTATATTTCACAACATTGCAATCTCAAGGATTTGCCCTCCCCCACCCTCCCCTCCCTTCCCCCCCTTTCCCTCCTGCTCATAGTTGTGTGCTTCATTTCGGTGCTTAGCTTGTTTTGACTTTCCTCAAGGCTTTTGTTTATTTTTTTCACTATATCCCAAACATTAGTGAAACCATTTGGTTTCTGCCTTTTTCTTTACGGCTTGTTTCTGCTAATATGATTTCTTCTAAATACATCCATGTTGTTATGAAGTCGTCAAATTTGTCATTTTTAATTGATGAGTAATATTCCATTGTGTATATAGACCACATTTTTTTCATCCAGTCATCCGTTTTGGGGCATTTAGGTTGTTTCCATGACCTTGCAATTATAAATTGTGCTGCAGTAAACATCCAGGCACAGGTGTCCTTTTGTACCCACATTGAGGTCTCTTTTGGGTAGATTCCCAAAAGAGCAATTGCTGGGTCAAATGGTAGTTCCATTTTCATTAGCTTGAGGGTCTTCCACACCCCTTTTCATAGTGGTTGAACTAGTTTACATTCCCACCAGCAGTGTAGTAGTGTTCCTTTCTCTCCACATCCTCGCCAGCAATTCTTGTTGTCCGGTCTTTGGATGTGGGCCATTCTTACTGGTGTAAGGTGGTATCTCATTGTGGTTTTGATTTGCATTTCCCTTATTACTAGCGATGTTGAGCAATTAAAAAAATATTTTTAAATCAACCTAAGATAAGACTTTGGATCCAGTGGTCTTGATGATCTAGATTATTAGGAAAAATTAGGTAATATCTTCAATTATTTTAAAAAAAATTTCAAAAGATTTCATTCAGTAAATTCGGGGCTATAATCAATGACGTCTCTTTTTGATTGGAATGTTGGGAGATTCTTTCTTCTACATATTTTGCCTCCTACTTGTCTCCAGGACCATGGACAAGTGTGACTCCAGCCACAGTAACATAGGCTCTGGAGTTGGCTAGACTGAGTTTGACTCAGTTTGGCCTTTCTTGTGCTCTTATCGCAGATTTGTGGAAGGAATGGAATTGTAGGTGTGACCAGTTCTCAGTGGACTTCTGATAACACTTCCTTTGATGTGTGGTTTGCTTGTACCTAGCCCAGAAATGTGCTGGTCCAGACGTAGAATTGGAATGCCCCACCACTCCTCACTGGGTGTGGGCTTTGGGTATTTGAGACCACAAATAGCTTGATGGTCATTCAGTCAAGTAACGCACCCTATTTATCCTGGAAGAATGACTGATGGGCTACAACACTAAGGTTGTCTGAGTGCATTTTTATCAGTTTTGAGCTTCCAGCTTGAGTTGCGATGTCACATTTCCCTAGCGTACCTGCCCTTTTCCCCTGTGGATATAATTTCCCTTGTTTCTGGACTTCTAAACCTTCCCTCTCTACTAACCTTTATCTGTGTTCAATCTCTGAAAAACAAAGTTACGTGACTGTTAAGAAGACATTTATTTTCCCAAATAGTTCCTTATTTCATATCTTAAAACGAATGATAGTCTCCTAGCGTCCATTTTGAAAAGGGTACATGCTGATACAAAGCACGTTCCTCATGAGTCCCAGCATGGGTGTGTGTGTCTTCCAAAGCAGGCTCACGTGTAAATGGATATTCTTTATTTCATGCCCTGATGTTCTAACATCCTTTGCCTTTTTTGAGTCATACATGATATTTGAAAGCACTTGAGTAATATTTGCCATTTAGAAAGGTTTTTTTTCTGCCATCCATTTATAATGTGGCTGCAAATTCTGCACACGCTGCAGATTCTTGTACTGTGATTCCAACAGTGAAGTCCAAATGGAAGAAGTCTGGGAGGTAGCGGACAAGGTAGTGTTTTCAAGTTCGGGCCTGGAAAAATGAGAAAGATGTCAGGAAGTGGGAGAGATGTTTTCTTTCCAGCCAACTCAGAGCTTGTTCTGCTAGGTGTTTGGTCAGCAGAGTTGCAGCTACTGTGTTAGAGGTGGGATGGAGGCTTGCAATAGCAACCAGACGGTGGTATACACATTTACCATAGAGGGCGTTCAGTCCCCAGTTTCCTCACTCAGTTGGATAGTTGCAGTTGCCTCGTCGAAATGTCTGAAACTTGAACAAGATGGATGTACGCAAAGTACCTGGCACCCGGGGAGACCCAGTACCTGTTGACCCAGTACCTGTTGCTTCAGCTCCCTGTCATTTTGTCATGCTGTGGATATGAGAGCACATTGCCCTGGGTTTTATGGGGGTGAGAGCTTAGGGAGGTAGTCCGATAGCAGTGCAAAGATGGGTTTAAAAAGTATGAGATGAAAATGAAAAATCGGATGTTTTTAACCATGGATGAAGGTACAGGTAGCAATGAGAATGTGGATCGACAGAGAATCGTAGGTAGGAAGGAATGAGAATGATTGTAGAGGTATAATTCATAGGATTTGGCTACTCAGAGTTAAAGGGAAGATGTGAAGGATGACTAACATTTCTAACCTGGGGATTTAAAAGGATGGCAGTGTCAACAGAGAGGGCCTAGAGAGAGGAAGCCATTGAGGAAGGCACAGTTTACGTCACGCCAAGTTGGAGGGCCCAGCGACACAGCCGTTTAGAAGTGTCAAGGAGGCCTGGAATGTGTGAGGTTTTGGACTCAGAAGAAAGCTCAGCCTCAAGTGATGATTGTGAGATTATCAGCACAAAGGAAGTGAGAGGACTCATCTGCCAGCGTAGGCCCGGCTCTGGGCTCTGGATTGGATGGGATGACCAACCGGAAGTCAGCAAGAGCAGGACCTGACCTGGCTCCAAGCAGCTCAAGGCCAAGGGTCAGCCATGCTCTGCTCCCCAGCTCCCCTGAGCGCCTCACAGCCTCTTGCAGATCCTCAAAAAGCAGCGTATCGTGCTCCTTATGACAAGCAGTCAGAGGGAGAAGCCCCCCAGCAAAGCAGTAGCATGCGGCCCGCGGAGAGAGGAAGAGTTGACTCTAGTGAGAGCCAGTGGTGGGGGGTGGGCAGGGCCTTGAAGACAGAGTGCCTTTGACAGTATATTAGAACTCGGCCTCTGTAGAACTTACCCCAGCAGTTCCTGAGTAAGCAAGAAGCAGTGTCATTTCCCATGAGGCATGTTAGGGCGGAGAGCAGTTCCGGGTTCCCTTTGTTTAAAAGTGCCTGTGACACACTGGATTTGAAATGTCTCAATTCTTCCTCCTAGACGGTTCTAATTATGTTGTGTTGGACGGGGGTTCCAGGTACACTGTGAGCGGGCACTGACTGTCCGTGCCTCAGCCTCTGGGAAGACCTCCCTCCACCAGCTTGAGTCAGTAGAAAATTGTTGAGGCCCTCGCCCTCACTCACTCCGGTGGTTAGAATACTTTCCTAAAATATCTCTCTTCCTATCAGCCTGTTTATTATCTTACTAATAAAGCTGCCGTGTGATTTCATATTAGCAAGTTATTTCCAGTTGCCCATCGTCATTTCTTTGTTGTTGAAGAACAAGAACTATATTTAACAGGCGGTGGCATTCAGGAGCGTGGAGGATAAAATTAAATAGCCTGGAGACGTGTCACCGAGAGCGGCAGGCTGGCACTGCACCGGGGGCGGCTGCTTCAGCCTTTGTCAAGTGACTTGATCGCATAGACGCTCAGTGTCTTCAGCTGCAAGATGAAGATGACATCATGGCTCAGAATTTCAGAGTCAAAGAAATGGCGGGGAATTCCCACCTCACTCTGGCCCAGCAAATTCCCTGACCGTGGAAAAGCCAACGAATGCCCTTAGGAGAACAGCTCCCTTGGACTACAGGGCTCTGAGCTAGTAGTAGTGTTGTGCCGTTGTTCCCGGCCTTGTTGCTTCGTGACACATTTGTTTAGACTGCAAGGGTGCAGGAAGAGTTACTCTCTGTGTTTAGGTATGATGGGAATCCATCCCACTCATTTCCAGGGGTATCTATCGACCTTCCATAGAACCTGTGGGCTGACGTTCTTGGGACCCGATCCAAGAATTTCTGCCACTTCCCATCTTGAGCTAATGCTGAAGCCACATTCCCCACAGCCTCTGGCACCCCCAAAACCCAGCTTTATTTTGTTTAGCAGATACTTTCCCCGCTGCTGTAGTGGAATGTTCTGACCTGTCGGTGACCTGCATTTGGGACCCAGCCTCTCCTCCAAGGCCGTCAGTCTGGCTCCCTGCAGGGCAGTGACGTGGGAGTTGACGATTGGGGATGGCCCCGCCTAGCTTGCTCACCAGGATCTAGTGGGGATTAGTGCCCTGGTGCTTATAGAGTGTAGTTTCTCTTAAGACAGGAGCTCCCTAGTTCAGTATCACCTCATCATGACCTTGTCTTATCATTTTTAGCTTGAAAACTGGTGTTTATTTGAGAGGGGTCAAGAAACAAGGCCCTCTCCACATCATCCTGGATTATCCTCTCCCACAGGAAACCTTCTCTGAGGCCTCACCCACGAAGGGCTGGCAGTGGCTCACCGGCACTGTCATGGGGCTGGCTTTTTTCCAGAAGCTTCTTTGGAGGAGAAGCCGGGAACTGGAGCAGGAACTGCACGTCGTGGCACCTGAGTGCCCTTGTCACCCATGGTCCTGCTTGTGCTCACAGCAGCCCTGTGCTCCACCATCCTCTCTGTTGAGGACGAAGTGGAGGCACAGGAATCAATTAACTCGCCCAAGGTGTCACAACCAGGAGGTCTGAGCCCAGGTCTTTTTTCACTCTGGAGTCTGTATTTGTGTCATCAGGCTGTCTGCTTCCCCTTGGGGGGCTTTCTGCTCAGTGCTTCCATGCCCAGACCTGACCCCCTAAGTGAGTTCAGCCTTCTTGGTTCCACTCAGCCGCTCTGCAGCAGAGCGCTGTGGTGAATCCCTCAGACGTTCTCAGAAGGCCTCCCGTTCACAGACTAAACCCACTGATGTCATCAGGAAGTGCTCCCACCTCACTCTCCACTTCCCCATCCACAGCTTATTCACTGTCTGGCCATCGGTGTGAAAAACCGTTCTGTGGAGAGGGCGGAGACAAGGCTGCAGTCAGAGGGGCTGGTGGCTGGGCTGATGAATACTGAGTGAGGGGCGACCAGCACCTTCCAACCCAGCAGCTGACTTCCAAGGGGTGGTTCCGTGCCACAGAAGTTGATGACAAGTGCCCTTTCTGAGGTCGGGAAAGAATCTCCCCTTTTCATCGTTGATTCACTCTGAGCTGTTTGCTCTCTTGCTGAAAGCATTCGCTTTGAGACGGCAGGGTGTTTGAGACTCGTGTAAAACAGCCCTCCAGCACCTCTAGTCCTTACTCTGAGGCAAAGCCGGTCATCAGCACGCAGCAGACCTGACCCATGTCGCCCTGACTTCTGTCACCTCACCACCTTTTTTTTTTTTTTGAGTCTCACTGTTTTTGCCCGTGGAACCGCAGGCTCTCGTTGCCCGGGGTACCACAGACTCAAGCAATCCCCAGCCTCAGCTTCGCAGGTAGCTGGGATGACAGGCGCGCACCACCGCACCCAGCTATTTTTTTGGAACTAGGTCTCCCTACGGGCCCCAGGCGGGACTCGAACTGCGATCCCTAGGCCCGGCCGCTTCATAGGCTGAAGGTTACAGGCACGAGCCACCGTGCCCAGCTCACCACCTTTTTAGAACCATGTTTTGACACGTGTGTGACCACCTGAGAGGGCGCATTGCAGTGTTTTAAAAGTAAATCTTGTCACCCAGCACATCACCCATTGCGCTGATGAGTCCTCCTTGAAGACCAGGAGGACGCCTCGCTCCAGAGATCAGAGCCCAGAGAACGCTTCTCTGTGGTGCTGGGCTGCTCAACATCCGCCCGCTTAGACAAACAAGAGCTCTCGGATCAACTTTCCCCCCCTTCTGCTTTACATCTTTTGTCTTGTGTTGGTTATTTTTGATCTCGTCTTGTATTTGTTCTGTTTGATCTTAATATAACTGTGCTTTTTGAGCGTTGTCTCAGATCACTGGGCAGGAGCTGTGTGTGGGCAGGAACCTATATTTGTACTTCACAGCTGGATGCTCAGAACCCAGCACAGGGCCGAGCCCACGAGGGGTCACGTGACTGCATGAATGAGTGCACGTGTGTCAGGTGCGTCAGGCCGTAGGAGGTTGGCAGCTTTTGAGATGCAACTAGAAGAATGATGTTCGGGGACAAATGGTGTCCCAGGAGACAGGGCAGGGGACGGACAGGATGGAGTGTGTGTGACCCGCGACCCTGTGAAATGGGACTGCTCCGCTGTTTTAAATCTGAAGGCATGGAGGAGGCTCAGGAAGGTGAAGGGAGTTGCCTGTGATCCAGAACCAGCAAGTAGAGGGTAGACAGGTTCAGATGCAGGCTGTGGGTGCACCGAGACCTGGCCTGCGCTCAGAGGTCCGTCGGCCCCATCCAGCTCTCTGCCTCCAGGGAACCCACATACACCAGCCCTGGCTGCCCACTTCTTCAGTCACCACTCTACCCCTGAGTCCCCACCAGCCTGCTCCATCCCAAGTGGGCATTGCGGAGGGAACAGGTACCAGCTGGGGCTCTTGGTTCCATCACCAGCCTGGTTTCCCTGTCAGGCCCCGTCAAGCTAGGACCTGTCGCGCAGGCCCAAGACTGGCCGAAGCTCACTCTTCTCTTCCGTTGCATCCCACTCCCGATCCGCCACCCAGTCCTGGAGGCTCCTTGCAGATCTAGCCCTGAAGCTGCTCGCTGCCGCCACCCTGGCCAAGCTGTGCTCTCTCTTCCTGGCTACTCAGAAACCCATTTTCCCACAGAAACTGCTCTGTGCCTCCTCAAAGCCCTGCCACCGCCATGTGTCCTACGTGGAGCCAAACAACATCCCTCCCCTGTGTCAGCTCCTCCGGAGTTTTAATGTTTAGGATGAACCCCCCCAAGCCCCACCTGCCTCCAGCCTCAACATGTGGGTCTTATCCCCTGCTGCTTGCCCAGGCCCTTCAGCTGCGCTGACTTTGCTTTGACTCCAGGACCCTTTGCCTCAACCCAGGTCATGGTGGCAAAGAGTGTCACCTCCTCGGCGAGGCCTGCCTTACCCCAATTAGAATAGCCTTCACCCACCCCCCACACTGTCCCCCTTGACCAGCCTCCTTGCCTTCATGGATTTCATGTGACCTGAACTTTCACCCCCACGTCTCTGGTGGTGACCTCGTGATTATCCATGGCCTTGGAGAGTGGGAGCCCCCTGAGGTGGGCGCAGCACCAGGACTGGCCCAGCTAGGCCTTCAGAGCGTACGTGAACAGGTGCCCATCCCTCCTGGTACTCTGCAGGCGCTCCTTTTCAGTAAATCCGCCTCCAGGAAATCCTTGCAGAAGTTTGCGCTGCGGGCTTCAAGGTAAGTGGCCTGACTTGGTTTTCCTTCCCCCTTACAGTTGCCCCAAAATCGGCTGCAGCCACACAGATGTGAGAATGTCTGACCTCATCCAGGATGAAGCCCTTCGGAGGGCGATTGAGAGCCATAAGAAGAAGCACCGCCAAGCAGAGTAGGACGAAGCCCCCGCCCGCAGGGACGTCCGCAGCCTACCTCCTACCCGGCCACCTGCAGCGAGCTGAGCCTCTCCGAGCCGCTCGCCTGGCTGCCCAGCATACTTTGGAGTAAACCCTGAGGGTTTTAAGCATAACCAAGAGCGTTTTTTTCTATGTCCCAACACACTTTCAAGCAGATTATATTGTTTATTTTTAAGCATTCTATGACTTTAAATAAAACTTTGATGCTCCACAGTTGTGTGTTGTGTCGCGCCTCTGGGCCCAGCGTTCCTGCGGTGCAAGCCTGTCTGCTTCTACCACATCAAACTGTTTCTTCTTAAGGTTTTAACTAAACACCAGCTTTCGGAGGAGGTTTGAAATGGGGGCCGAGAGCCACACCCCCATGGCGAGCATTTTCCATCAGGATAATGGATGCTAGTGTAAATAATAAATAGTTACCGAGGAAGACGAGCCAACCGACTATGTTTATTCTGAATTTTGACAGTTCTGAATATTTAAGTGCTTTGACACGCCATCCTGACTGGCACAGAACACACCGGTAAGCCACTTCTCAGCACGTAATGGAAATTTGACTGCAGCCAAAGGCATCTTCAGAAGCTGCCACTTCCCGGCTGCCTTGCTCTCTACACACGGCCTCAGCCCTGGGGTCTTGGGGTCCTCAGACATGAGGGAAATGCTGTCTAATGTCCTTTCCATTCTGGCAGTTTAAAGAGAGTTGGAAAGCACAGGACCTATGAGTGCACTTTCTCCACTCTAACTGCATGAGGGGAGCTAATGCCTGAATAGTCTCCATAGCACCCGCTGTCAGCTAGTACATTTCATGAAACCGAGCGAAGCATGCTCTGATCACACGAGGAACCAAGCATAGCTAATGGCAAACATTTATTGAGCACTTACTGTGTACCAGGTACTATTCCAAGTGCTTTACTTAAATGTTCATGTTGATTATTTTCAGAGCCAGATGAGAGAGTTATAGTTCTTATTCTCATTGAATGGAGAAGTAAAATAACGAGGCCCAGAGGAATGACATATCATGGAGCTGGGTAAAGGCTGATCTGGCACAGGAACTTACGGAAGCGCCTCCAGAATCTGGCTTTGTCATGCCATTTGTCACCTCCCTTCCTGCTGGTGGATTTAAAATCTAGAAATAGATTCCAAACATAAAATAATTTTTAATACAAGTAAATAGCATAAACGTGAACTCCAGGTTCATATTTTTTAATGACTTTAAATTTATTTAAAATAACATGAAAACGGTTACAGAAAATAAACATGGAAAAATTTAGGAAACGATTGAAATGCTGCTAATAGGATGCTCTGGATATTTGAGGAACAAAGGAAAGAAGGGTAGTTTTCCTTATAGATAAGATGACAGTGAGAGGGGAGTGTGAAAATGGTCAAAGTCCATGTTTAAGCATGAATCTTTTTGTAAAGAAACAATCATGTGTGTGTGAGTATTTTCAAAAGTTCATTAAAATGCAGGAAGTATATGACACTAGTGAATGCTATGTAATAGTAAATTCTAAAACATTAATTGTGAAAGCATTTTCCTGGAACTCAGAAAAGAATATGACATTTAGTTGTCCATAAGCTAAGTGAGTGTGAATTTCTTAAGATGCTTTATCTGAATCAGACTTCCTGAGGAAATGATTATGTCTAAGCCAGAACAAACATTTTTAGGGAATGTGGTTCTTTTGTGAAATATATTGTTTCCTAAACAAATAGGGGCAAGCATGAAATCCTTGTCCAAGGTTCAACTTGCGTTTTCCCCTTCTCTCTTCCAAGAACATTCTAGTATATTGATGTGGATACCCTAGTATATTGATGTGGATACCAGTATCAGGAAAAAGCAAAGGTAGACTATTTCTAGCCTGTGAGGCTTTTTTTTCCTCCTTAGTCTCCAGAAACCATTTCATAAATTTGTCTAACCAGCTGGAGAATTTGATAGTACATAGAAAATTTCTTTTCAGTTCCAAAGACTTACCATTTAAGATCATTTTCAGTCTGATATATCTGTTAAATTCACGACAGGACTTTTCCCAAGAAGTGAAGCCATTTCTGCAAAGGAAATCGTATCCATCTTACTGAGAAGCCCAGTAATAGGACAACTGAAAGGGAGCAGTTCTAGTCAAAGGGGAGGTTGTCCTGGTCCTGGCTGCAATCCCCCCAAAACCCCATGAGCGACATTTGGAAACCACAGAGTCCACTGTGGTTTTCAAATATGGTTCCGATACGGTTCAAATACGGTTCCAATATGGCTGGTTTAAAATGTGGGCAATTGTGTGAGCTTGGCAGCTCTTAAAAAAATGCTAGTCCCTTCAAGAAACTTTCCATTGAGGATGTTAAAGCATCACCCAAAAGGGAAAATGCCAAGAGAAGGTAATTTACCTCCCACCTGACACAGTGCGTGCCACGTGCAGCCAAGTACCCCAGACTAAAGCTTAACGTGAGGAGAGAGAGGTCACAGGGTTAAGGGGCAGCCAGACTCCCCTGGGACAGATGGTTGCCTCTGCTGCAGGCCCACGCCTCAGTGCCCTAAGCTAATGCTGCCTCCAACTCCAGAAGGCAACTGTGATTATTCCCATTTTACAGCGGAGGAAATAGGGCCTCAGAGTCATCAAGTCATTTGCCCAGGGTCATTCGCTTACGCGTTGGAAGGGAACGGTGAGTGCAGAGGCAGCCGTCTGGCCAAGGGTCCTAGAGGGAAATGCACTTCTCCCCGTCTTCCTATTTCCATGACCAAGCCCACCGTGTCCCAGGCTTGCGGATCCATCCTCAAATTTAACCTAGCCTCGTGCTTCCCGCTTCCCTAGTTTCCGCTGCAAATTCCACACCCAGGCTACGCTCCTTGCTTCACCGTTACACGTCTTACTCGCCAGCCACCCTGCCTCCCCGAGGAATCTGTTAGTATACCAATTAGGCCACTTCCCATCCTATTCTCCTACTGTCTGGCATTCTGGCTGCTACCCACAGCCAGCCTCCCTCCTGTCTCCCAATGCCCCTGTTTCCCTGCCTTTATGGTGGGGTATCTTCTGGGAGGGGAGCTATAAGATGCCCTTGGACACATCACAGCTCCAGGCCTCTGAATTTTCATGTGAACAACAAGATTTGGACTTCTCCCTGGGGTGTCTGTGGACTCTGGGTGCTATGGCATATCTCCATGAATAAGTCCTAGGGGATGTCTTAATCCCCTGTGAAAGAAAAAAACAAGGTGAGATTTGAATAAATGTATGAGTTGCATCTTCAGCTATTCAAAAAATACTATTAAAGACCCACTCGTTGGCCACATTTTGTGTTATTTTCTGGAGGGCTTCTTGACTAGGGAAGAAAGAAGTACAAGAAAATAAATGACATCAAATGGAACAGTCACAAAGAAAAGGGCAGGAAAATTACTAAGTTTGTGTTTTAATCCGCAACAGGATTTTAAATGTGTTTTTTAAAAAAGTAAATGAGATAAAAGTTGAATCTGTGACACCTTCTGATTGGGGGGGGGATGGTGTCCCAGCTAGGAAACCTGCCCTCTAACTCATAGCAGACTTTGTGGAGGAAGGTATCTATTCTGAAAAGAAGGCGGTTAAAGCCAGAGCAGTCGAAACGCTCAGACGTTGCTGTGGAAATGCAATGCTCTTGGAAAAGTCTGGCTTTTAAAAATATACTCAACTTAAATGTACCACTCAGCCCAGGAATTCCAGCCCTAGGTGTCTCCCCAGGAGATGGGAAAGCACAGGTTTACCCAAAGACTCGTCTGTGGATGTTTATCAGTGTCGTACTTAAGGAGGATCTCTGCCATGAGATACTTGGCAACAGAAAGGAATGGTCGAAGCAATGCTCGGGGAAAGCCAATCAAACATCACTTGATATGAATCCGCTTTTATCAAAGGTCCTGAAAAAGACAGTTCGATGGGGTTGGCAAGTAGGTGGGAGATGACATGGAGATGGCATGACTGACAAGGGAAGGGATGGGGTGAAGATTGGGCAACAGACTGACTGAAAGTCTTCATATCCAATTCAAACAGGTGAATGTTGTGATCTCTAAGTGACACAGACAAACCGAGGGGAGACTGATTAAAAGGTGGGGAGGGGGAACCTCATGGTCACTTGAAAAGAGGGAAGATGTGGTAAGCCACTGGTGCCTCAGATTCAGCCCATAACCAAATCTCTGTCCTCCTGAGAAGACTCTTCTAAAAAGAGTTTTTGAATCTTAATCTTCAAGTTACAATGAAACACTAAGAATTCTACTCAAGCCTCAAAAAACCCCAGATTATAAGAAATCACTTAAAAACCTATGAAGCAGGCCAGGCGCAGTGGCGCGTGCCTTTAATCCCAGCCTAAGACAGGAGGCTGAGGCTGGGAATTGCTCGAGTTCATGGGTTCGAGACCCACCTGGAACAACACAGTGAGACCTAGTCTAAAAAAATAGCTGGGTGTGGTGGCACGTGCCTGTAATCCCAGCTACCTGGGAGTCTGAGGCTGGGGATCACTTGAGTCTGCAGTTTCCCGGGCAACATAGATCTAATCTCAAAAAAAATAACTAAAAATAAAAACCTGTGAAGGGTTAACAAGAGGATAAGAGTGCTCAATGATTGGTCTCTGCAAAGAATTTACTATTTCCTATCTCTGTTTCTTGGTCTCCCATAGCATGTTCCTTGCCTATGCAGTAGTTGCAGTTCTGATGAGTTGCTTTTGTGTTTAAAAAGCATACTTGAGCGATAACCCTTCTTTTCTCGCTTCATCCCACCATTGGGAAGGACAAACCTCAGTCCCTAAAAAGGATCATGGGCTGATTCAGTGGATACAGAATACCCAAACTTACCAAAACATCATAAACATTTATGACCGTGGAAAGGAACCCCCTATTAGGGGGGAATGGGGGTTTAATGGAAAAATTCAGAATTGCTCTTGAAAGAAAAACAAAAAAGGAAAGGCAAGATTCGATCATGAAAGGGGGCAACCCAAGGACCACCGTGTGTTATAAACTGACTGCCAAGTCCAAGGGCAAGGCTGGTAAGAAGGAACTCACTTCAGACTGTCCAGGCCAAGGATCATGCAGAATCAGCGAACCACCTGCCCCCAGCCTCAACTCAGTACCTGAGCTGAGTTTCTGGCTGGTTCCGATCACCAGTTCACAAAGAATGGACACTCGGGTTAGTCCAGAGATGAGCAAAAACGAAACTAAAAATGATGAAACAAGGATGCTGTGCTGACAGGAATCGGGGATGTTGTTACCCCTGGGGAAAAAATACTGAGCTGTCTGTTTTATATGAAAAATGGACAACGTGAAGAATATGCCAGATTATGCAATTAGCAATAAGAGCTATGAGACGGCCGAGTTAAGGCTCTTTGAAATTCAGGGGGGAAAAAATGACTGAGTCTTAACACATGTTTGAATCCATGAGCTTCCCGTGGGGCTGTGGATAAAACTGAGAAGGTTTCCGAATTAGTACCGGGGAAATAATTACATCCCTGCTTGGACTAGCTTCTAATTGGAAGTTAGCATTTCCTGCAATTATGCACCTAGGCAAGGAGGCCCAGTGGAATCAGTACCTGTGAGGTCATCACCAATAAGAATTACAAATATTCTCGTGTCACGTTCCTGTTGCTGCTGTACAGGTAGGTGGACTCTCATCGCTTCTCTTAAAATACAGTGCATAGTCCAGGCGCCAATGAACAGAAACTGCCTTTGCCCTCTTTAGCAAATAAACATCTGGACCACACAGATGACACGGTCGTTTTTTAGATATTGGACAACCACGCCACCCTTGCCTACTGCCGGCAGAGAGGGGGCGGGACTGGCTCCTGGCCCTGAGGGGTCCGTAGGGTAAGCCGCCGACGTACGCAGAGCAGAGCAGACAGGTGTGAGCTGCTCAGAGACCCACCTCTGGAGAAGGAGAGAGGCATTCTCTGGAGGCCTCGCTGGATCATCACAGAGGAAACTACCCGGGTCTGGGAAAAGAACCTCCTGGAGCCTCATCAGGAACAGAAGTCCCAGAACATTCCTTCTCCCAGTCGCTAGAGTAGGGCAGCGTTAGCTCTGGACTGAAGGATGCTCACATTGTGCTGAACGATGCTTCAAAGCCAGCGGTTTCTGTTATGACTACTCAGCGATGCCCTGAAAGCATCAGGGGGAGTGTTATGACCCCCGCACCCATAACCCTTTGCTTGCGGACAAGGCAACTTTAACTGAATATACTTTCCACAGCTGCTGTTGCTGCAGGGAGCTCCTCAGCCCTGCGGGTCAAAGGATCACCTGTTCTCGCTGCCACCTCTGAGGCTGATAATTTATTCAAAACAGGAAGTTTTTATCCAAGGGCTCCCCTGTATCAAAGGCAGCTTCATAGAACAGCTTCTACCGTGTTCCCTGCCCCACCTTGTGAGGGGCAATGGTGAGCAGTTAGGTTAAACTTAAGGTGAGTGGGCTCCAGAGACATGTGGAGGGAGATACCCGGAGAGACAACGAGAGAGACGTGGAAAAGAAGTGTTAGTGTGCAGATCAAGGGGTACCCCAGGCCCCCCTAAACCTGCATGGCTCTCAGTGGCTTCTGCCACCCCTTGCATAAAGACAAAACATTCTTCGAGTGGGAAAGGACTTCAATAAGAAGAAACTTCTAGTTCACAAGGAAAGAGCAGAGAGGATGATTGTTTTCCAGCGAGACACCAGATACCCATCCCTTCCTGGCTAAATGCCCAGCCAAATGGTGGTGACCCAAAGCAGGGCAGCTGAGGCCCCAAAACGAACCACAGCCTAGGGCACCATCTTGGGATGGGGAGGGGAAGCCACACGAAAGGGACAGAGGGAGCAACAAGTCTGGAGGGTAAGAAATAAAATCTAAATCCAGATGAAGGTCTTCATATGTTACTTTGCATTGTATTGTCTTATCACATCGCGTATTATATATATTATCGTCAAAGCTATATGAACATCCATCCATGTATAAAAAAATATGAACAAAATAAGACCAAAGGAACATAAAAAGTTGTCATTTTCCTTCTTTGAAGAAAATGTGATGTGTAGAAAAGCGGATGCCTCCTGTCACTCCAACTCTTCCCTCCCTGCCATTTCAGGCCTCGCTGCACAGATTGTCTTTAACTGCCCCACTGGTGACATCTAATCCTTCTCTGCCCCCTGGGGTCTTGCTTATGGTAAAGTCTCCAATTTAAACCCAAACAAAACAGCCATGGACTCTGCTTTCGCTGACCCATCTCAGCTTCATTCTCACCAACATCTTGAGAACAGACGGATGTGTTTCGAGTTCCCTGTCATCAGCTCCTCGGTGGAGCTTGTCTCAGTTGCTGTTTGGGGGATTCGATGATGGTTCAAGAAAGCGATTTTGCCAAACTCCATTTGTTCAAAGTTCTCTATCAGACATGTCTTATTTGTCGCTTAACTTTTTTAATTCATCAAAGCTATTCATTCAGCACCCCCTAAGTAATGGTGTGCCTGAAATCATGGGTTTGATGAGCTGAGTGTATTCCAGAAAACGTTACAATAAATATGTAGCAAGTGAAATAAACAGGTATCCTTAAAGCACCTGTGATCCCTTTGGAAACCTTGCACAGAGCAGGTCTGGGGGTCCCACCAGTGCCCCCAAATCTGTCCACACTCACCAGGACTCCTCCAGGAGCCTCCCTGCACATGCTGCCAGCGTGGAAATAAAGGATCCCTTGAGAGCGTGTTGACACTTAACGCGAAGCTCTGGCTATT
>PVHY01010396.1:0-52071 GCA_004024945.1 Uropsilus gracilis
GGAAGTTTTCCTCCATTATTTCATTGAAGAGCCTTTCAGGTCCTATTTCTTTCTCTTCACCTTCTGGTATTCCAATTACTCTTATATTTGTTTTCTTTAGTGTATCTGAAAGATCTCTGATTATTTCTTCTGTTTTCTTACTTTGCTTTTCTCTCTCTTTCTCTTTCTTCATTCTTTCTACTTCTGTATCTTCTAGTGTTCTGATTCTTTCTTCTATTTCTTCTAATCTGCTTTCCTGACTCTTCCCTGCATTTTTGAGTTCTTCTGTTGTTCCTCTTATGCCTTGCATCTCCTGCAGTTTCTTATTTAGGGTTTCGATTTCATTTTTCTGTTCGTTGATGATATTGTTCATTTTGCTGCATTCTTTTTTATGTTTTTCTACTATTTCTCTTAATTCATTGAGAGCTTCTCTTCTTTTGCTTTCCCTTTGTTCCCCCTCTTCCTTGGTCTCTTTGAGTGCTTTTATCACGTAGATTCTGAATTCTTTGTCTGACATATGGAGCATTTCTTCGATGTCTTCCATGTTGGTTTTTTCAAATTGCTTATCCTTAGGTGGTGAGTTATTTTTCTTAGGGCTTGCTTGAGTGTTTGTGTTCTTCCTTTTTCCTTTCGGATCTGGTCTACGTATTGGGTGACTACCGCTCTAGTAGTAGGCATGTTGTAGCCTATATAGTCGTATTTACTGCTGCTTATGTGCTTTTTGTAGTGAATGTCCTTGTGTTCTGCGTTTGCGGCACCGGCGCTTTTGGGCTTTGGGGCCTGACGACCGTGAGATGCCATGGGCTGTTGCAGGTAGGGAGCCCACCTCCTGTCTCACGTGGTCTCCACCCCCAGGTGCTGGCGCGCTAGCTGCTCCTTTCAGGTGGGTTGGAGTCCCCTCTGCAGGTGACTCCCGTCCCCGAGAGAGTCTCAGTCCACTCCCGGGACTTTGGGGTCTGCGGCGCAGTTACGCCAGGTGCGGCTCCTTCCCCTCTCCCTTTAACAACTCTACAATTCCTCTTTGCATGTTAGAAAATAAATTGTACAATTAAGCTTTCATTAAAAAAAATGAACTTAATTTAACTTCTTTGAAAAGATAATTTGTACTGATATTTCCTAAAGAATTTTCTGTTCTAGCCAGAAGAATATTCATTAACCCTCCACAAACTCTTTTAAATTCGTATTTTCAACATTTTATCTGAATTTGTAAATTCAACTTGTACAGAATTCAACTTATTCTACAACTTGGGTGCAACTTCTTTTTTTTTTCTCTAAAACAGAGAGACCTGCTATTTTGTGCTTCTTAGAAGGAGCAACATACAGAAAGAACTTTAATAAGCAGGCATTTAACACATTTCCACTCACAGTCAGAAACAGTGACAAGGTAACTGTAGGAGACTCTACGCAAAGAGAATTGAATATAAACTGGCATTTTCTTTATGGAAATGAACTTAATAATAAATATTTTTACAAACCTTAAAAAATCTATAGTTTTTGTAAAATTGACACTACTTTTAAACTTGGTAGTAAATAATCTGAAGCTAGCTTGTAACTGCAAAAACACTCATTTACACAAGTGAAAACTTTACAATATTCAACATTAAAAACATGTATTTAAAGTATGTTTCATTTATTTTGAAGATGATTATATGACTTTAAAATGTGCTTTTAACAGTATTTTACTACGTGATAATTGCTCTTCACATTATACTAATAAGCATAAACTCAAAAATTAGGAGTAGAGTGATCTTTATCATGTGAAAAGGAAATATATGCCTGACACCACTATGGGAATGAAGCAAAAATAAAAATGGGCAATTCTACTCTAAGGACATTTATATTCTCTAAGAATAATACTAGGGTTTGGGAAAATAAAGAGAGGTCACAAATAAAACTGGAAGAATGTATAGGCATAGTTGGACATTTACTCTAACTACTTTTAGTTGGAAGCAAAAGACAAAAAAGAAAAAAAATCATGTTGCTGATGAGATCCAAAAGTAAAATGTGTTGAATAAAATATGAGATTGGTTTGGTTCCTACTACTTTACTACAAAATCACCACATACAATTTGACATGTGAGTGCTACATAATTAATAAAAATTATTGCATAATACAGCCCTATGTGGATCCCAACATCGACTATGTGCAACATGAACTCAAAATATTAACTTCCTTATGGAAAAAAGCAAATGAAGACTAAGAATGCAATTAACCTGTCTTTTTTCTTGGAGTTTATGGAAGGTCAACAAAATCATCAGAACATTAACTGTACTTGAAATCATTGGTGGGGACACTTTCATTGCTAAGTAAATTGTTACTCGCAGGAAACTAGATATAGATTATTTATGTTGAACACTTTGATAGATATAGACTATTTATGCAAAGCACTTTGAGGGATCTGTAGAAAGTAAAAGAATATGGAAACACAAAACTGGTGTGAGAAATACTGTTGGACCTTATGGGAATTTCAGTCTATTGAAACTCAATAAACTGTCTTCAATTCCTTGTTTCTTATTCTCATGAGAGAATTTTCTTCAATATCTTGTCTGGTTTTGATCTCTTGTGATGGCAGACTGCTTCTTACCCATTTTAATATATATTCTGATCTTTTCTTCAATTTCACCAAAATGTTAACTTTTTTGGCATGTCATCCAGGGGAAAAATTACATTTCTAGGAATGATTAGGGACAGAAACCAATTTTATACATTTTCTTACAAGTGTCTAGTCATTCCATAGGCAATGTAGGTGATGGATTTTGTGATTTTATATGAAGAGCACTTCTGAAATGACACCCTTTCCTAAAATTCTTTTGTGATTCTGTCACAGTGCCTGAAGTATTGTCATGATTAAATATGTATTTTGATGAATGTAAAATAAAATATATACTCATCTGACTGCAAATAGATGTGGGTTCATTATGTTTAATGTTTATCAGCAAAAAACATGCCATAGTTTTGTAGGAGATGGAAGAAACAAAGGAAAATTAGAGATATTCTGAGCATTCTTAATCCCATGCAACAAATTAAAAATAAAAGAGCAAAATGTTTATTAGATCTCTTCTTGAATTAGAAATATAGTTGATCATGAACTAAAGGAAAATAATCTAAATTGAAATAAAATAATATTCCTTTCCAAAAAAAAAAAAAACTCTTCCTGTGCATATGCTTCAGGAAAAGGAGGTAGTAACAGTAATAATGGGTAAGAGACTATAGAGATCATGAAAGAAACAATAAACAATATTTTAGACTTAGAATCTAGAATTCTAGGAAGGAGTAACTACTGAGGAAGTTACAGTATAATCTAGAGTATAATCTTAGAATGTAAGACGCTCATCTGTTAGGGTGATAAAGTAAAAGTCCTTCCAATTTCAGAGCATAGGATTTTTTTTATTACATCTATTTAAAGAAAAGATTAGCAAAGAGACATTATGTTGATAATTTTAGGGGGTGAAAATTTGATTTGAGAATGTAATTATAGCCACTGAAATAGGAATAAGGTTTATACTTGAAATCATGAGTGATGAGGAAAAGATGACACCTCATTGAAAGCTGTCTTCAGGCAAAGATAAGCCAGTCTTCTGTCCTCCAGGGCTTTGGGCTTGTTTAGCTCAGGACACATGCCACCCCATCCCCCCACCCCCATCTAATCACTCTCTGTCCTGTTATTTCTAATTTCCAGCAGGCATTTCCAACCCTTAGCTTTCTACGCTAAATATACACTTCACACTTAATAATACCAACATTTCTGTTTCCCCTTGGCAAGAAATGATCATCTGAGAAATACAAAATGTTGAGTAGAAATGGAAAAGCTATTTAAACTTCCTAATTCTTTGTTTGGTCTCTCCAGTGAAGAAAATAATGCCACCTATCTAAGTTGATGCAGACAAATGTTAGAAGTGATTAGCACACATAAGACACATAACAAAGAGGCAAAATTTAACACTTCCTTCTCTCTCCGAAACATTGGCTCATATTCTCTAGGTTTTAACATCATAAAATGTGAGATGAATGTGATTGAAAAAAGCACCAAGGAAATGAGGACCCCTTGGCTGACAAGAAGCAGGTTTATTAATACCGGTACTGACTCAGCAAACTCTCATATCCAAAGGTTGAGTACCCCTAACAGGGAGTTAAGGGTTTATGCACACTTTACATGTACTGGTGTTCTAGGTGGGCTGTCATTGGTGATAGTACATGACCTGACATGGCAAAGACAGAATGAGGAAGATTCAAGGAGAAACTGGGCTGCATACCAGTAAACTGAGTCAGTTAAGTCATGGATTGTTTATCTAGACCCCTAGCTGATAAGTATTTCTTAGTCCACTGTGCTTCAGCAGACTTTATCATGCTTTCATCTGGTCATTCTTTCATACTTCATGATTGCACAATCTAAACAAACTCAGGATTCTACAACTGAAGTTCCACAGCCAGCATGGGCTCATCTACCTGATCAGCAGTGTGTGTACTTGCTTACACACCACTATCACAGAGACAGACCCAATCAAATTCCCATACATTTTATCAGAGTCTGTAAGTGGCAGGAAGAACTGCAGAAACTGATACTGAAAATTGGACAAAGCTCAGTTTTCTTTAGGAACAGAAAAGAAGAAATCCTTGTGCAATCAGCATACAGCATTCCCCATGAACTTCCATATCTCCATTATTATTTCAAACCACTCCCGTCTCACAGCACTTCATTACTTACCACCAGTACTCAGTTCCTTGTAGTTGGAATGTGTTCCTGGGCTAAAATTTTTTGTGTGCTGAAAGTTGGGTTTGAGCATCAACCTTTGTCAACCATGATTCAGATATCTGTCTGCCCTTTACAGAGTCTACGAAAAATAATTGCCCAATATTGGAAAAAGAGCAATCTTTGGTTCTGTCTAAACTGTGGTGCAAACTCCTGTGGTAAAACCTTTTGGTCTGAAAACTAAGGTTTTCATGTGATCTTGGGTTGCCCTTTGCCTTCTGATTCTTTTGGGAACTCGTTGTGACTCATCGTCCTGACAGGATACTTCAAGCTCTTACCAAAGAGCTGGTAAGTGATGATAAAATTAATTCAAGTACCATTCTTGGTTCTTATCTTTCCCCAATCAAGGTAAATGGGAAAACAGCACAAAATGAAACAAGAGTAATTTTGTTGGGCAACATTGAAAAACAGTGTTGGTGAAATCAGGTAAGAAAACAGGCAAAGCAGAGAACTTAGTAACTTAAAAACAGAAGCAAATGGCCCTTTGAACACAGATAAGCCTTAGCCTTGTCCCAGCCCACACAACCAAGATCACACTAACCTTAAGAGGCAGCAAAAACAGATTTACTTATTAAAAGACAACACAGACAAGAGTCACTGGAGGATACAAGGGACATTTTTGATTATCTTACCAACCTGTTCAGGCTCTAGTCCAAAAAACTGCACGTGGCTCCTTCAGTCATGTGCATTCCCAAAATGGTGGCTGTTTCACTCTTAAAACAAATAAAGAAACCAAGATGATATCACTGATCCTCTTCCAAAGGCACAACTGTTTACTTCAAGTCAAATGAAGAAGTGAAGATGGCAGTCAATCCTCCGCAGACATAGCTATTCATTTCAAGCCAAAAGAAGAAACCAAAATGGCATCGTTGATCCTCCTTCAAAAGTGGGAGACTCAAATCCAGTGAAAAAACTAAGATGGCATTATTGATCCTCCTCCCAAAGAGACATTCCAACATTCTTTCAGCTTCAACACTGAAGTGGTCCAAAACCAGCAAGACTCACTCAATGGATACAACAGCAGCAGTCACTTCACAGCTCTCAAGATGGAAACAGCAGCACAGTCAAGTTTTCTTCAGGTCTCCAGACAATTTCCAAACTTCATGGTTTCAAAGTTAAAGCAAGTTTTCAAGTACCATGTTTCCAATTCAGCTTACAAAGGTCACAATTTTCTCCAACATGCTTCCCTGGGCTTCTCACCAGCCCAGGCTATGGCTGGAAGCACACATGTGGCTTCCTTCCCTGCCCTGCTGTTGCACATGTCAGCAGCAGCTCTGAGGCCTCCAGCCTTCCTGCTGATCTTCTGCTCATGCATTTTTCCAGCTTTTTCTCTTCCCACAATCCCTCTTTCTGTTTCCCTCACAAGAAGGCTTGGCTTCCCTTGCTCAAGTCTCCACCCACCAAGGCACAATGGCTGCTATCCTAACGCAGTCTTACCATGCTGGAGGCCACGGCCCCCCCAATTTCACCACAGTACCTGCAACGTTGGGATAGAACACATGTGGAATCCAGAACCAGGACATCATTGGCAGAATTACCCAGATATTAGACTTATTAGAGTAAGTGTATAAGATGAATTGACCAAATAAGGTCTTAGACCAAATAAGGTCTAAGAAATCTTCGATGTCCTAGATAAAGTAGAAGTGGAAGATGAAAGATAGAGATGAAAAGGGTAGGGGGTAGGAGAGAAAAGTTGCAATGTAGTGTTTGTATGGTCTTAAAATCAGCCTCCCTCTTGAAATGTATTCATTTCTGCTCCTATTTTGTCATTCTGGTCAACTTCACCTTATATGAAGAGTCTCTGTGCTGAAAAGTTGGTAAGTATTGTTTTTCTTTATGTGAATATTATATTTATTTATTTATATTTTTATTTATTTTGTGGTGATGAGGAGCAACATAGACAAGGTGCTGCACTAACAAGACAGATTGTAGCCAGGATATACTACTGTCTCTTTTCCAGCAAGATCATCAGCACAACCTGCAGCCTGGTTGTCCCCTAGGAACCTCCCAAAGGTAATTTACCAAAGCATCATTTTGTTAATAATCTAAATGATGAGTGTGTTCTATTCACCTACCAATATCTTCTTTGATGATCATTAATATTCTCATCGGTATAAATAGCATCATTGAAACAATTTCCTTGAATACATTTACTCCATATCAATTTTTTTGTTAAAAATATTTTTAAAGGATGTTCAATTTGTTGAACCTGAAATCTGACTTTCTTTTAAATTTTGTTTGCTGACTAATAATAACAATGCATTGCAAAATCTTCAGATGCAAAGGAGATTTTGTGAACTCTTCATTCATTTTGTGTGCAGTAGTTTTAAGTTATTAGTTTTTAAAATTAGTACTTTTAATGGAAACAATTTGACCTATTATCTGTCACAGAATCATTATGCTCCGATAAAACAAAGTCTAATGTGGAAAAACCAATAAATTGTATTTGCTATGAACACAATTAAAATTTCATTTTTTACGTGATGTTAGTATATATTGATTTCTTTTCAATCTTCTTAAAAAATTTTTTCCAGCTCTCATCATTTTAGCATTCTTTGCAAATTTTGCTTTTTGAATATTTTCTATATCTCCATACTTAGCAAAAAAAAAAAAAACTTCATTTTAACTACGGAGACAACTTATAATTCTTAAATTAATATAGATGTTTTATGCCGTGTTTGAATATTTCTGCAATGGGTCATTAGGTCAGTTCTTGTTTTGCTATCATAGCCCCTAATAAAGAAACCTTCAGCAGTCTGCCCAGGGCCCTTGAAGACCAGTGTAGAGCTTGGGGCCCCTCTACTGGCAGAAAGACAGACCTGAGATTCAAGGCAAAACACTGCCTGACCTGTCAATCCCAGAAGCTTTGCTATAGGGCAGAGAACCATAGTTGCAGAAGGAATATTCAGAGGAGCTAATATCCTCAGATCAAAGTTTAAATTTAGCTGCCTTGGCAATAAATATATCCCACCCAAATTTCTGTAGATTTTAGAAGTGGAAGAAAGTATATATTTGGGTTCTCTTGGTGAAAAAAAAAAAGTGATTTGGTTGTTTGGCTAAATAATCATTAGACAGTGAACCTCTCAGCATGTCAGTGTAGGGATATTAATTTTAGATATAAAATTAAAAATATTTCTATGTTTTCTTAAAGCTCAAGTTTCAGGTGAATCAAGCCAGCACCCTGTAAAAAGATAGTTCATGCTTGTCAAAATAGTAACCTTTTAACCTTTCCTCATTAACTCATTTATTTATTCTACAAATATTTTTGGATACCTATTATGTGTCAAGCATTATTTTGGGTGGTGAAATACATTTCATTGTTATAGATAACATTGTAAGTCTGCATAAAATACAGGAGAAGGGGAAAGTGATGGTATTGATTAATTTTACCATGCCAGTGAAGTGGGGATTAATGGTGGTGGCATGGCTTTCAGGATATTTTTCACAGATAAGGCAACTTTGGGTCTGATTTTTGTCATTTGAACTTGGAATAGTGGATTCAAGAAGAAGCACCAAGGTCAAAGGAAGTTCAGAACTTCCTTTCATGTATAGGTTCACAACACAGGTTGCTGTGATTGAAGGCCAGAGAGCAGAAGATAATGAGGTGAAATGCCAGGTGATGGAAGATGCAAGAGCCCAGTGTAGGGAAGAGACACTTATTTCTTTAAAAATTAGATCTCCAGGCAAGGAAATTCTACCGTTCATCTCAACTTGGCTTTTCACACTGAGAAACAGATACGCAGAGAGATCCGGGAACATTTATAACAGCCACACTAGCAGTAAACTCCTGAGCTAGGTCTTTTTGGTTTATTTTTTTTAATTGCTTATAGATATTGAATAATTTGGTCAGTTTTCTCTGAACTCTTTCCAGGCGTTTTTGCCCTGTTGAAATGCTTGTGTCATCAGTTTCCAGCGGTACAGGACCATGGGATTATAGTTCTTTTTCAATATCTCCGTCATCTTTTTATTGCACTTTGTTAACTATGCTCTCATGACATTGTATTTGTAAATCAACCATGTCTATCACTGCACCACTAAACCTCTTCCTCTGTTAGAGAGTACTTAAGACAGTGCCCAAGCTGAGAAGTTCTGTCTTGGATGGCCAGCATTCAAGCCCAGCACACCAGGTGTGATCACTCTGATCAAAAGTGGAGGGGAAAAATTAAAGTCCTCTGCACGGTCAGCTCAACTCTGCCCTTAGAGGTACAATGAAAGAGGATTTTCTCTGTATCCAAGAAAGAAAGTATAGTCCTGGTTAATAGACTCCCATCCCAGTGACTCAGATTTTTTACAGACTTGCTCATCAACTCTCTCTTGTTTCCCATCCACCAACATCCGAAACACTCACCACTGACTCCACCCTGAGGGACTTCTTGGGAAATGTCAGCAGATGCAGATGGGAGCCATTGAGGTCCAAGCCAGACTTTCTGCTGCAGCACGGAGCTGCCATAAAACCTTCAGCTTCAGGAAGAGAGTGGAGCTTCTTTCTTAATGGATCAAGATAAAATCATCATAAAACGGAAAGATACGGACCCCAAAACGTACTCCACTGACCAGGACTACTACATTCTCCCAAGTCACAGGGTTACAGGAGAGACTCTACAACTGCTTTCAATCAGCAACTCACATCTTGATAATGTCTGGCTTTCCTCTCCCAGTTGCTGGGTGGGGTTGGCTTCATGCGCAAGCCTGGGGTGGTTACCTGGGGGGCGTGAAGGCATGACTGCCACCACATGTAATTTTTACTTCTACAGATCTGCATGAGATCTGTGTAGGAAACTTACAACCTACCCAGAGAAAGATACGGTCCTTTCCAGTCTTCGGTAATCTGGAGGGGGCACCTCAATATGGAGGGTGGGTGGTGAGATGTAGTTGTCCTTCCACAGAGAAGCGCCCCATTAAAGTCAGGATTTCATCTTTTTTGAACCTTTGGGGGGTTTGTTTGTTTTTTAGTTTATGAATTTTCATTGAATACACGATTAAGCTGAAACATTTTTTTAAAAGAAAAGGCTAAAGAAGGAAATTAAAGTATCCCAATTGCAGGCACCTAGAAATAAATTTTCATTCTTTCTCCCTCTTTCTGTTACTTGAATGAGAGAAAATATGATACAAGAATTGCATTAAAACGCAAGGTGACCTGACAAGAATTTGGGAGTGTAGGTAGGTATCAGGCATTTTTTAATTTTGTGAAAACCTAACAAAAACAAAGAATATATTTTACTTATTAAGTAGTGTGGCAAGTCAAAATAAAAAAGGACATTTTTAAACTCTTGAATAATAAAAAGTGCTTGCAGTAATATGGAGAATGTAGTGAGAATATTTTGATGCCCAAAAGGTAAAATTGGAAAAGAGATAAAACAACATACACACAAATGAATTTCATAAAGATGAGTATTAAGTCTGGTCATGGTGGCACATGCCTGTAGGTGACAGCCTAGGTAGCCATGACCGAAGCCAGGGATCGTCCGGTTCGAGTGCCGCTGGGGGCACGTCGCGAGACCTACTCCCCCCAAAATAGCTGGATGTGGTGGTGCCTGCCTGTAATCCCAGCTACCTGGGAAGCTGAGCCTAGGCATTGCTTGAGTCCGTGGTACCCCGGGAAATGTGAGCCTGCAGTTCCACGGGCAAAAATAGCGAGATCTAGTCTCAAAAAATAAACAAACAAACAAACAAATAAATAAATAAATAAATAAAGATGTATATTATACAAACATCTACATGTCACTCAACTAATTGCAAGTAAAACCTAATAATATACCATATATAATATAATGTAAATATGTGTGTATATAATTTTGTTTGCTATTTTTGTTGTCTATCAATTATATTTTTTTTGCATAAAATGTTTATTTACTTGGACCCAGTAAATCCTTGAAATCCTTGTTTAGGAATCTATTTTAAGGGAACATTTAATTTTTTTATTTTTTGGTTTTTTTCCTGTTTTTTTTTAATTATAAAATTTATTCCAGTTGACAGTTTAGGCAATAGACATGTACATAAAAATTCCATAAAAGGGATCAGTATGTGGGGGGGTGAGGAGGGGTGGAGATGGGAGGGAGTGGTCAGGGAGGAAAGGTGATGTGTGGTCCCCAGGGAATACAAAGATGTGAAACACATATATAAAAAAATAAATTAATTAAGAAAAAAGGAATCAGTACAATTTCTACACTGGGGAGAAGCAGCTTTCCTGCCTGCCTGGCACTATGTGGATGGTTCTCTTTTTCTTTCTCCATTCCCTAATACCCTGTCCTTTGTTTTTGTTTTTGTTTTTTTTTAATTTAATTTAAATTTTTTAAAATTTGCATATATATGTATATTTATATTACATTAATCCATTATTGTGTACCCCGGGGCTTTCCCACTTCACTAACACTTGTTAACCACCCTGATCTTTTGTGCTCTTCACCTTCCCTGCCTTTTCCCCCCTCCTCCTCTCTCCCTCCATTGTTCAGTCCCATTGGTTGTTTTCATTCTTTCTTATTCATTTCTTTGTTTTTCCCTATATCCATCATATAAGACCATCCTGTAGTTCTCTTTTTTAACTTATTTCTGCTAATATGAGTCTTTCTAGTTCCATCCATGTTGCTGCGAATGACATGTGTTTGTCCTCCTTGATGGATGTGTAGTATTCCACCATGTATATGTACCACATAATTTTTAGCCAATCATCTGTTTTGGTGCATCTGGTTTGTTTCCATATCTTGGCAATTGTAAAAACAGAGCTGCAATGAATATGCGCGTACAGGTGTCCTTTGAATTAATGTTTTCATGTACTCTGGGTAGATTCCTAGTAGTGGGATTGCTGGGTCAAATGGTAAGTCCGCTTTCATTTGTTTGAGGGTCCTCCACACAGTCTTCCATAGTGGCTGAATCAGTTTGCACTCCCACCAGCAGTGTAAGAGAGTTCCTTTTTCTCCACATTCGCACCAACATTTTTTGTTGTCTGTTTTATTTCTATGGGTCATTCTTACTGGTGTAAGATGGTATCTCAGTGTGGTTCTAATTTGCATTTCCCTGATTATTAGTGATGTGGAGCTTTTTTTCAAATGCCTATTAGCCATTTGTATCTCCTCTTTGGTGAAGTGTCTTTTTAGTTCTTTCCCCATTTTTTGAGTGGGTTTTTGCTTTGTTTTTGTTGAACTGTAGGAGCTCTTTGTGGATCTTTGTTATCAGCCCCTTGTCACTTGTCTGGAGGGCAAAAATTTTCTCCCAGTTGGTTGGGTTTCTTTTTGTTTTGTTTATTGTCTCTTGCTGAAAAGAAACCTTTTAGTTTGATATAGTCCCAGCTGTTTATGTTTTCCTTCATTTTTTTGCCAGCCATAGTTGTTTCCCCAAATGGATTTCTGAGGTGAAATTCATGAAGGGTTTTGCCCAGGTTTTCTTCTATGTATTTTATGGTTGCAGGTCTCACTTCCAGGTTCTTTATCCATTTTGAGTTAAGTTTTGTACAGGATGTGAGGATGTTGCCCTGGTCCATTTTTTTTACAAGTTTTGATCCAGTTTTCCCAGCACCATTCACTGAAGAGCCTGTCCTTGTTCCAGGGTATGTTTTTTGCCCCTTGTCAAAGATTAGTTGACTGTATATGTGTGGTTTTATTTCTGGGTATTTGATTCTGATCCATTGGTCTGTTTCTCTGTTTTTGTACCAGTACCATGCTGTTTCAAGTATAGTGGCTTTGTAGTACAGTTTGAAGTCTGGAATAGTAATACCTCTGTTCTCCTGTTTGTCAAAAGAGTTTTGGCTATTAGGGGTCTTCTGTTGTTCCATATGAATTTCAGTAATTTTTGTTCTATCTCTTTAAAATATGTCATTGGGATCTTTATTGGAATTGCATTGAATCTGTAGATTGCTTTTGGTAGTATGGCCATTTTGATAATGCTGATTTTTCTGATCCATGAATAGGGAATGTCTTTCCATTTTTTAACATCATCTTCTATTCTTTCCGTTTTTTAACATCATCCTCTATTTCTTTTAAGAATGTTTTATAGTTTTCCTTGTATAGGTCATTTATGTCTTTTGTTAGGTTAATTCCCAAGTATTTGATTTTCCTTGGTGCAATGGTAAATGGGGTTTTTTTTTAATTATTTTTTCTGATTGATTCTTTGCATATATGAATGCTGTTGATTTTTGTGTGTTGATTTTGTATCCAGCTACCTTACTGAATCGGTTTATTATTTCAATCAGCTTTTCTGTCAATTTTTCTGGGTTCTCTACATAGAGTATCATATCATCCGCATACAATGATAACTTTATTTCTTCGTTCCCTATTCAGATTCCTTTTATGTCTTTCTCTTGCCTTGTTGCCCTAGCTAGGACTTCCAGAACTATGCTGAAAAGGAGTGGAGAGAGTGGGCATCAGTGCCTGGCTCCAGACCTTAATTGAAATGGTTTCAGTTTTTCCCCCATTGAAGATGATATTTGCTGTGGGTCTGTTGTATATAGCTTTTATTATGTTGAGGTATGTTCCTTTTATACCAGTTTTTTCCAGGGCTTTCATCATGAAAGGATGCTAAACTTTATCGAATGCTTTTTCCGCATCTATTGATATGATCATATGGTTTTTGTTTTTCTCTTTGTTGATGTGGTGGATTATGTTTATTGATTTTCAGATGTTGAACCATCCCTGTGCCCCTGGGATAAATCCTACTTGGTCATGATGGATGATCCCTTTTATGCAATGTTGGATTCGTTTTGCCAGGATTTTGTTTAGAAATTTTGCATCTGTGTTCATGAGGGAGATTGATCTATAGTTCTCTTTCTTTGCACTATCTTTATTTGGTTTTGGAATTAGTATAATGTTTGCTCCATAGAAGGTATTTGGTAGTTTTCGTTCTTTCTCAATTTTTTGAAAGAGTTTTAATAGTACGGTGTTAGGTCCTCTCTGAAAGTTTGGTAGAATTCATTTGTGAAACAATTTTGTTTTTAGGGAAAGTACTGATGACTTCCTTAATTTCACTGCTTGTGATTGATCTGTTTAAGTGTTCTATTTCTTCTTTGTTCAATTTTGGATGACTGTATTGTTCTAGGAATTTGTCCATTTCTTCCAGGTTGCTGTGTTTGTTTGTGTATAGATGTTTGTAGTAGTCTCTAATTATCTTCAGGGAAAGCTTAAGATGTACTCATGAAGTACATGAATAAAAGTATTATCTTTAGTGTTAAAAATGCAAAAAAAAGTAAATAAAATTAGGAATACTAATTTCTAAAATCTTTTTTAGAAAAACTCATCCAATATGTTGTTACCTTTCTTTCTTCAGCTTGCTCCTTATTTGCCTCTCTTAGACCTGTATCTAATGGGTATTGCACAGATGAACTTTTTGAATTATCATTGTTAGCTTTGCATGTCTCTCTTTGCACAACCCGGAGTTGCTTAAGGGTTGTGAAAAAGAAAACCATATTTCTATTCCTTGTCATTATCTTATTGGATATGTAGTTGGCTTTTATGAGGTATTGCTGCTGTTATTAAATTCCCAAAAGGTAATATGCTCCAAATTCTTATGGAGAAATTATTTCCCTATTGTGCTTTAAAAACAAAAGCAAAAACTCAGGACTCTAGTCCACTAATGACTATTCTCAGGAAGAATGAACTTTAATAATATAACACAAATTCTGATATTAAGCAATGAGAGTTTCTAGTGGGCAAATTAGGAATGAGAGTTGTTCTTACACTAACATTTTGTATTCATCTCTTAATTCATTCAAATGTTGAGTTAAGAACTTTTGGTGTTTCCCTCCCCCTCATAAGAACAACCAGATGACAATACTGGCTGTCTTCATTCATGTCACAGAGAACTTCCAAGATTCCCAACACTATGCAATCCACAACTCAGGCCGCCTACTGAAGCAAATACCCAGCATTGTTTGTGAGACAGGATAGAACTGCAGATACAAGAGTCTTTAAGAAATGACCTTCTCTGTGGCTTGCCTGATCTTTTAAAGAAATGTTCTGTCAACTACCATTAAGGAGGTTTGATATAAACTAAAAATGAAACACCTTTGGTGGTGAGTTCAGTACTGGAATCAGGAATCACAACAGTGAATAGGTTCCCACCAATGTAAAAAGGAACCATGAAAATTACTGTGCAGCTTGCAAATCTTGTTGAAGTCATGTCCTTTGAAGCTATTTTGGAGTGGAATTTTATGAATTGCTGAGAACAGAACCCTAAATAATTAATACTAGTGATGATCATAAGAATTTTTTTCCCCTACATGCAAATCAAATGTTAAAAGCCATCAACTCTATTCTTCTCTCAAAATTGTCTGAGTTTGCCATTTCCTAATGTGGTCACATCAGGATCTTTTCCAGCATTTTTCTGGTGTTACAAATATTTATAAACATTTTTATTCAAGTTCATAGTAGTAAGATTGAGTTGGATGCACTGTAGAGATTAAGTTGTATCTCTACAGTGACCTTTCTTTAAGGAAATAAAATCTCTACTACTGGAGGCTTCACTAATCTTGAAGATGATTAACTTTGAAAAGAAAAGAAAGGATTATGTGCAAGGCACCTTTCTAGAAAACATTCTAACACACTCTCAGTTGCTAACAATTTATAATCAACTATTCATCAGGTAGCGGGATAAAAACATATGTAATAGAAGAAACTTTAACCTAGCAAAGAGATGGTCAGAAACAAATATTGTCACTGCTAGAAAATATTAATAAGGCAATTCCATCAGTAGCAGTTACTCCTTAAGACAACAATGAGGAAAGATGGCAGCAGAGAGAACGGTTTATACAAATATAACAAGATAAGCAGGGCTCGAACACAGGAAGTAGAAGATGAAGAAGGGGATGGATTCTAAACGGTGAGGAGACCCAGTGGCTACAAATGCTGAATCATCTTCTATGTCATAGCAGAAGGACTATGTTCAAGCAAGAGAAACAAAAAAGACTTTTTCCATGAAGATCATATGGTATTTTTATTTAGGACTTTTCATCAGATGCCATCTAAAGAGCACTTTTAAGAAGGTCAGCTGCAGCTGTGGCATGAAGAAAGCTCCCTGTAGTTTCAAAGGCACTACCCCATTACAAACTTGATGCTACTTTCACTTTCTGAAGTCAATAGTCCTGAGATCAAATCCAGTCTTCTCAATATATCTGAGAGAAGCATAAAATGAGGAAACATTAGCCCTTAGTGCTACAGTCTCTCAAAGACTACACTTTACCTCATAAAGACAGACAATATAACCTCTGTTTAGAGGAATTCATATGTCTGTTTCTTTTCTGGAAAATGTGGTAAGTCCTACTTTACAGGGCTACTCTAAGGATTATAGAAAATGCATCCAAGGTACACAGAATAGTGATGACTTTATTGTCAATCTTTAATAAATTACAATTAGTAATTTAGATAAGTTATTCTTCAAATTCTGTAAGTTGTCCTTAAAAGAGGCCACAAACTGCAGGAACACCTGGGAGAAGGTATCCTTAAAAGAACAGGGAGGTCAGCAAGGAGGATTCATTTATGTCATACACAGTATTTAATAAAATTTTACAGAACTTCCTGACACTGTGGAACATCTGGAATTCTGAAACATGCAGTAGCCAAAGTTATGAGGGGGAAAAGGAGCAGAAGCAGATAAGAGTTAGCATGGAGAGCTGTGGTGTCTGTCAGGATGCTTAACTATCAAAAGAGATTAGCAGGCATCTAAGATGATAACAGGGGTTGAAAGCACCCAGAGAGGGAAGATAAATGTCAAGAAACTTAGAAATGAAGGGTAAAATCCTACATTATCTTATCACTGGTATTGCTGAAAGATAGCCATAGAATTCCTATAAAAAAGTTTCCGGAACTGAATCAGTCTAAGGTTACTGCCTGGGAAATCCTGTGCAGTAACAGTCATTGAAAAAAATCCACTTCAAGATTTCTCTGCGGCAGATGAACTAGCCAGCAGCTTCTGTGTGTGATTGCAAGTCACAGCCAAACAGCACATCATCTCTAGACTTTCTCAAGCATGAGACACTTGAAGCTGGTGGTGCTTTGATTCAGATTTTTCTCCCTTGTCGTACCTTGGAGATTTTCTACTTAAAGTCAGTCTTTCCTGTCATCACTGGGGCAAGATCTCTACCTGGAGAATCCACATCCACTACTTCTTTAGAAACTCCAAATCTTCAAATTTAAATTCAGGAAGAGTATTCATTCATTCAACCAGTGGACGGAGGTCTGTGCTGACTTCTGAAGTTAGTCCAATGAAAATGACAGTCGAGAAATAGTTCCTTATGGGACACCGTATCCTAGCATTTAGATTTCATTGTGCCATCAAGTATTTAGGGCTCAATGAGGTAGAATGTGGAAGTACTGTGAGTGAGCATAGCATTGTATCCCCGCTGCTTTTCATTCTTAAAAAAAAAAGCAAAGTCATTCACTGATAAAAGATCAAAACGCCGGGATTTTATGTACTTTTTTTTTTTAAAGGACCATCTAGATGGACTTTTTGAAACTACTTTCAAATGTAGTTTCAAATGTGATTGTAACTTACTGTACATTGACAGTGTGCCCTTGTACTTCACCGTTCACCTGGAGCCACAGGTGTTCCTCTGCTGCCTTGCAACAGTCTCAGTTGTGAGCAGCTCCCTCCCCACACACATCTTTTCCAAAGATACTAGAGAGGTTGTGATGGGGAAAAGAATGGCCTTTGCAACAGTTCTGCAACTCACTTCTGCTTGTGCCTGAATCTCATAAACTTGTCTCTCTCCTAAGAAGCTCAAAAGCTGTCCAGAAGGACAGGATAGATGGAGCAGCATGCCCCAACCCCCATCTCTCTGATCTGCACATCAGAGACCCTGTGAAACACCCATGCAAACTTACCCCATGTGCCTGTAGATAAGACATATCTTTTGTGCATACCAGCTCACATGGAGGATAATATATTGTATATGTCTTGTTCTGCTTCTTATTTGGAAAAGAACCTCTAAGAAACAGTCACAAACATAGATTTAAACAGACATAATTTGTTTACCTAAATGATTTCCCAAAAGATGAAACACTTTGAAGATGATGATTTAAGAAAAGACAATACATCCTTTCAATTACAAGAAATTTCTCTGGACTCTTTTAGAAAATTATAAAAGTGTTTCTTTACTTGAGACACAGATTTGCTTCCATTTGAGAAAATATATTGATCCTAAGTATTTAGATAATAGGAACCCAATGCAGCGAGAATAAAGTTCTGTGCAAAGGAGCATAGGGCATCCTGCCTCGAATCTAAGGCTACCTCCTTTTTTATATTTGTAACAAAAACCAATGGACTGGTTGAAATCAACATTATTCATTATAGCATTATATGTATATATATATACAAGTTAAATATAGATGTCTTTTTTCACACATCATTTATTGATGGTCTGAAATTAAACACACATAAACAGTATCTTATTGATCTATCTACTTATCATTTATCTATTTATCTTCTATCTCCATTTGATTGTCAGAATCATGAAGTTCTGACTATTTCCAAGAATACTGGGCAAAAATAAGTGACTGTTGACAGAGTCCTCTGACACATGGGTGTAGTATTTTTCTCTACTTATTGGGATCTTTAGTTTTTCCTCAATATTTCATACTTTACACGGGTTTTCACAGATCAAGTAATTCACTCACTTAGTGAAATTTAAGCATAAGTACTTATAACTTTGATTCTAGTATTTTTAGTGGCCTTTCCTAATTTTTCATGGATAGTGTATTGAAAACCAGTTTGTTTGGGGCACTTATTTTAACTCTATTTTGAACACCTGTTTAATTCCATTCTGCTTGTCAATATAATTTTTCCCCTAGTTTATTAAGATGGAAGCTTAAATCATTAAATTAATAACAAAAAATTATAAATTTCTTCACATAACATTACTTCATAAATTTACATGAAATGCTCGGATATGATATGTTTTAGTCATACTTAATTAAATAGAAGGGAGTTCTTTTATATTATTTTTATGCCATTTCAACACCCTTCTTTTTTTGTGTAGAGTTATACTTCTGCCCTTTATAAAAGTAACTTGCTTTAACATATACCATCGTGTGGATCAGTTGGTGATGAATCCATCAACTTCTTTTTCATCATGAAAATTATTATTATTTCAGTTTGAAAAATATTCTGCCTTTTTTGAGACATGTAGCTTGAGAAATGTTTTTCTTACCAGAATTTTGAGGATTCAACCCATTTTATTTTGACTTGCTTATTTTCTCATCCATTGGACCTAATTTTTATCTGAGTTAATACTCTGAAAAGTGTCTACTTTTTCCTGGTAATCTTCTAGCTGTTGGATCAACCAATTGGATTCCACAGAAAACCTTTGGAAGAGAAACAATGGGAAGGAAGGGGTTTGTAAACTCTTTGGGAAACTGGTTTGAGAGATTATAGAGCCAGGAGGCTGATTAATGAGACACAATGACCCTGGGGAAGTCAGGTAGGTACCTGTGGAATTCCATGAAATCCTGCCCACTTGGGATGTTACTTAAACTTGCAAGGAAATTAAATGGAAACCCAGAGAAACTACCCAGATATTGTTCTTGCCTAGGCCGACCATTGTCCTTGCCTCAGGGAAACCTGGCAGGGTCTCTGTGTGGAAGAGTCTCTGCGTGGAAATCTCCACTGTGTGGAAGAGGAAATGTTAGTCTACCACAATGATGCCAGCTGAGGCCACATTTTGATGGGAAACTATCTTTAATTTGCTGCTGAACTGCCCAGGAACTACCTGGCTGTTGAAGCAACACAGAAAATGCAGTTTCCTTGGCGTCATGTGTGACAGGTCAACTCCCCAGCAGCAGAGAGAGCTTTAGTTCCAGGACAGAAAGTCCATTCTCTTAGAGTGTCCCTCCAGTGCCATCTGCTGCCAACATTGTTTTCCTAAGTCCCAGTATCACAACCAGGATAATGTAATGAACTTGGAACTGAGGAAATGAATTGATAAATGGTCTGATCCAACCATTGGCTTGAATCTCAAAAGCAGAATCAAATCAATCCCAAATCTCATATTTTGGGAACTGGTCTCCTGGGTCATGTATGTTACTGCTTCGGTATCAGTAAAGGTCCAGTCAGGAGATGGAAACTGTACCTTAATATGAAAAAATTATGAGCTATTTCCAAGGAATTGATGACTAATCAACAATAAATGCAAATTTTGAAGAACCAGCTGCTGCTGAGAGATAGATAACTTTCACAAGAGGATCATCTTTGAAGGGGATAATCTTTTAAAGTCTGGGATGCAGATTTCATTGGCACATGTGCCATGATTGGTGAGCAGAAGCAGGTGGTCTGTGGAATAAGAGAGGCTGCAACTTAAAACCATGGCCTTGGAGTCTGGTGAGCTGATTGTGGAGACCCAGGAGTGGCAGGCAAAAGGAAGCAAAGTGAACCAGGGCCAGCAAACACACTCCTTCCACCTCCACTGTTCTTTCTACCAAGAAATAAAAGTGTTTGGATATCACAAAGGATGAGGAAGGGAGGACTGGAACTAAAAAGCAGTGAATTAGTGATGAATGCCGTATCTCTAGGTCAGATCTTCTTGAAGCTCCCTCTTTTAAGACTCTGGGCCCTGGTGTATTCCTGCCACTGTTCTGGTCACAGAGGTTTGCTGCTTCCTTTCGCCTCCCTGAAGTGAATCATGCTCCTCCTACTGAGGTGAAGGGACTAGCTATGCTTCCACCTGCTGTTTCAGGAGATACAAGGCCTCCTGTAGAGCAGATGCTCTCCTCCATCAGGCCTGGCAGGGGCTTCTTGGTGCTCAATTTTGCCCCCAGCTTTTGTCATGGACACCCAGTGGTGTGTAAGAGCCTGCTTGCAGATAGGAATCCTCCTCTGTCCATATAGATCAGGTGTCTTTCTGTCCATGCCTGTCCACAACAGCCCTAGGGTTTTGTAAAACATTTCAGCTCAATTCCTCCTACTGTCAGGAAAGTCATCTGGAATCCAACAACTGTTGTCCCAGATAGTAAGTACTTTCACTCCTGAGCAGATCAGGGATCTTTCCTTCCATGTTGGGTAATTGGTTTCAGTGTGAGCTTGACTTCAGTTCTCTTGTGAATTTAGGAAAAGTTGTGATTTTTTATAGATGGTCCTGGAATATAAGCTGGAAGGAGTGTCCTGGTAGCGTTTTATATTCTGAAAAGTAGAGAAACCAGTTCATAATTACTTATTCAAAGACAAGTAAAGAATAAAGACAAGTAATATTCATTTGACTTTTTAAGAAAAAATAAAACATTTCTTATCCTTCCAAGCTGGAAGTTTCTGGATCACTATCTTTCAACTGAGTTCATAGTAGTTATTAACTTCCCAGTGAAAATTCACTATTTCGCATTTAATAATATGAACAGATTTGACTAAACCAGAGCCATGAGGTTCTTATTTCAATTTCCCTTTTTAAGCATCTTGTTTGAATTGGGCACCTATATCATAGGACTGCATTTAACTTTGGGTCCATATATTTATTTTTAATTCAGTTAGATTTGTATACATAAATCCACATATTTATATTCACATACCTCTAGTATATAACATTACTAAATATTAAAGAAACAGAAATAAACAAACAATACATGAGAAAAGCATACAAAAATTCCTGGTCCATATCATGGCAAATGCCCAAATGCCCCCCTCCCCTTTTTGCATATGATCTTTCACTTCTATTCTGTTTTTTAATTATCTCCTATTCATGACAGGTACTTCGTATTCTTTATTCATCAAAAAGTTAGCAGCTGATTTGTACTTGAAAAATGCAATAAACTCACTTTCCTTTTAAAAAAAGAAAAAACTTTAAAAAAAAACTTCAGTATTGAATTATTCTGCAATTTAGCACCATAATAAAAAATAACCATAAATAATAACCATAAATTTTTATTCACCACTAATTTAAGTATAATCAGATCTTCCAACATCTCTCTTCTTAAATAATATCTCTTAACTTCTCTCCATCATCCACTGTTAGCTCTCCAATAATGTATTCTATTGTGTTGTCTCTGGAAATCCTAGAAAGTAAATATAAGCTTAAACCTCCTCAACAATTTTTATAGCAATTGGAATAAAGTGCCAACTTTGGCCCTGGTTCTGAAAGTTCCTAAATGTCCTGATTTTACATTCCATACTCATCCTAATTCTTTACTTACACTGACACACTTATATTTTTTAATTATTGTTTGAACATGATACTATCCTCCTGCTTAATGGTATATGCATAAGCTGTTCTTTCTGGCAATTATGCTTGTCTCAGTCAAAATCAATATTTATACCCACTTTCTTGTGATTATCCTTTTCTTCTCAAACTAGGCAGTGTGTTTTATAACAATAGAAGTACCTGTTAATTTTCCCTGCTGTGTGGCCAGAGAACTATGTAATCATGATGGCCCATCATATGCTATTGAGTATGTGTTCATTAACTCCCTTTATTGGATTCTAAGCAAAGTACAGAAACCATATCACTTTTAAAAGTGCCAAATATTAAAGTTCTAACTTTGATATTTGTATCTAATGTATCAGATAATCTGATACATGAAATACATCAAAATTTGAAAATTGTTATTATTTTTAAAGGAATCAGGGGAGTGATGAGCAAAAGAGATCAAGATGATGGTTCATGGGTGACATGGTGGTAGAAAACCATGGGGTATACAAAATGATGGGTGTGTATGGGTATAAAATGAAGGAAGGGAATATATATATATATATTCATTATATATAATGAATTTTTAAAGACAAATTTAGAAAAGAAGTTTGAAAAAATAAAGGAATAAAACAAATTCTTATCCCAACAAGTTTCTGCCCTCCTTTCCTTAATTTATTTTATTTTAGGTGTTTTGATATTTCTTATCTTTTTTTTTTTTTTGGTAGTGTGACTCTGTATAAGATTCCCAGCTGCTGAAATTATTTTGTCAGTTTATTTTTTAGCAATTTTATTTGGTCTCTCAGGATGGGTTGTCTTTCTAACAGAAAAACTCACTGCAGAAATTAAAAATACACAAAATGGTATGTTCTAAGTGATTGTGCAGTCAAGCACTAAATAGTGAAGCTTTGTTGAAATATATGGAAACACGAAAGAGACTTATTGAAAAAATAAAGATTTCCCATATCTGCCAATAAGGGAGAATGTGTAATTCATTATAAAAAACAGACATTTTTAAGTAGGAAGGAGCAGTAGGTAGACTTATAGGGGGAGGTTTCCCATAAGACATGAGGAGAAGTCATAGAACCCATGTAATCTCAGATACTATCTCAGATCTACTTAATCTCAGATAGCTTCAAAGCTGGTGGGTAAGGAATCCAGAGACAGGATTGGCAGGCAGAAAATATCCTAACTGGGTGCTAGCTGATGGCAGCAAGCTAATAAGAGATCACTTTCTGATGATCTGAGAACATTTGAAAGACACTCTTGACTGTGGTTAAACATGACAGGAAACCAGGTGGGCACCAACATTTTTATACACCTACTTACACACCTCAGGCAATAACAACACTTGGTGCTACTCAAATTGCCAGGACACCACTGTCAAAGAGAGAGAAGAAGATATAAGGGAGTAAAAATACATTCTCTGTTCGTGGATTGGAAAAATTAATATCATCAAAATGGCCATTCTAACAAAAGCATTATATAGATTCAAAGAAATCCCGATAAAAATCCCAATGATATTTTTTAAAGAGATAGAACAGTAATTACTGAAATTCATATGGAGTAACAAAAGACCTCGAATATCAAAAAGTCTCCCGAGCAAAAAAAGAGAGAATTCAAACTTCAAACTATACTACAAAGCCATAATAATTAAAACAGACAGTACTGTTTTATCAGTACTGTCTGATCAGACCAATGGAACAGAATTGAGAGTCCAGAAATAAAGTCACACATATATAGTAAACTAATCTTTGACAAAGGAGTGAAAAACTTACATTGGAACAAAGATAGCCTCTTCAATAAATGGTGCTGGGAAAATGGAACTAAGACATGCAAAAAAAATGAACCAAGACAGCTCCCTCTCACCATATAAAAAATCAATTCAAAATGGATAAAAAACTTAGATGTCAGACCTGAAACCATAACATATATAGAGGAAAACATGGGCAAAACCCTTCATGAATTACACTTCAGAAATCTCTTTCTGGACACATCTACAGATGGCAAAAAAAATGAAGGAAAACATAAATAGATGGGACTACATGAAACTTAAAAGCTTCTGTATAGCAAAAGAGACAACAGAAAAAAAAACAAAAAGAAGCCCAACCAAGTGGGGAAAAAATTTTGCTCTCCACAAGAGTCATAAGAGTTTAATAACAAAAATCCACAAGGAATTCATACAACTAAACAAAAGCAAAACAAGCAAAAGAAAAAATGAGGAGAATTAAAAAGATACTTCTCCAAAAAGGAAATACAAATGGTTAACAGGCACATGAAAAATTCCTCAATGTTACTAGCAATGTGGGAAATGCAAATCAAAACCACCATGAGATACCAACTTACACCAGTAAGAATGCCCCACATCCAAAGAATGAGCAACAACAAGTGCTGGCGAGGATGTGGAGAGAAAGGAACACTCCTACACTGCTGGTGGGAATGTAAACTGGTCCAACCACTATGGAAAGCTGTGTGGAGGACCCTCAAACTAATGAAAATGCAACTGCCATTTGACCCAGCAATTGCTCTTCTAGGAATCTACCTAAAGGAGACCTCAATGTGGGTACAAAGGGACACCTATGCTCAGATGTTTACTGCAACACTATTTATAATTGCAAGGACTTGGAAGCAACCTAAATGCCCCCAAACAGATGACTGGATGAAAAAAATGTAGTATATAGTATATATGCACAATGGAATATTACTCATCAATTAAAAATGACAAATTTGATGATTTTATGATAACATGGATGGGCTTAGAAGAAATCATATTAGCAGAAACAAGTTAAAAAGAAAAAGACAGAAACAAATGGTTTCACTAATGTATGGAATATAGGAAAAAATAAACAAAAGCCACGAGGAAATGTCAAAACAAGTTAACCACCAAACGAAAGCACACAATTTGGGGCAGGAGGGAAAGGAGGGGAGAACAGTGGGGAGGGTGGGGGGTGAATCCCTGGGATTACAAAAATGTGAAACTTATAAATAAATAAATTTTAAAAAAGAAAGAACGCTAAGAACTCTGAGGAGTTGCCTGGGGTGGGGAATTGCTGAATTCACACCCCCTCCAAAAACAACAGAAATATTTAAGTATACAAACTTACTAGAAAACCACTCATGGGGCATTTTGCTAAACTGACCTCCAAGAAATTCCACTGAGCTACAATGACTTCCCAGCAAAACCACCCATGTGAGATGCAAGTCACTCGAAGTGGGGAAGTCAGCTGCAGCTCATGGAATCTCCTGCAAAACTCATTACATGAGTGCTGCTAAGAGTCACAGAGGATGAACTTCTCTGGCTATCACAGGAAACATTCCAGGGCCAAGATGGGGGGAAGCAAAGCCCAGCAGAATCAGGGATAATCCCCCTCTATCCCCTGTGTCCCTCCAGGACACTCTGCTAACAGAAACTAACACCATATAGGTGGAAATGAGGACTTTGTCCAAGCACCCACAGTACAATCCAGCACAATGCTGCATTTTACCATGTTAATATTTATTTTTACTCTACACAAACAGATGTAAATATATAATATTATATATATTATACATTAGGGATATGTTTAAAATTCTTCTGTTAAACTGCTGACATGATCAAAATATACAGAACAATTTAGAGACACTATGACGGGTAAGACTAACTTTTTACTCTGTAAACATTTATGGCAGAGATTTTCCACATCCATGCAAATGGATGTCTACCATATTTTGTAAGTCAGTTTTAGTTCTTAACCTCAGGTTGAATATTTAAGATGAAATATTTTAAATGCCTTTCACTTCACGGTCTATAAAATCTCTTCTCCTCAGTGATAGAATGGATTACAACAAAATCCCAGCCCATACTCATGACTGTTCTGTCCTTGTCTATGATCAGTGGCCAAGTGGTACTGGCTGAACTGGTTTATATCTTCTGAGACTGGCAGATTCTGCAGTTAGTCATGTCCATGCCATATTTTGTCTTCTCCCTCTTCCTGTGGTATGTTACATTTTATTTTAAGATTTTGTAAAGTTATGAGACACTGGTACTAAATATGTGACATATTGTCCTAGTTATCTATTATTGGATGACAAACTCTCCCAAACTTGATAATTATAAAAAATGTATGATTCTCCCTCATTTTTATGACTTGATGCAGCTGGGCAGCTCTTGCTTGGAGCATGTGATGTGGTACCTTTACAGGACCTGTTGTTATATAGAGGATCTTTCACTTGTCTACCTGGGGTTGAATATCTGGAAAAGATGGGGGCTGCTAGGACATCTCTTTATTCACAAGTGCCTTATCCCATGGTAGCTTGGAATTCCTCAGAGTATTGGTCAGAGTATTGGTTTGCTACATGGCATCTAACTTCCCTCAAAGGCAGCGTTCCAAGATACAGGAAACAAAAACTGACATTAAGGTCTGGGTTCAGAAATTTGCAAAGCTGATATCCACCTTATTATATTAGAAAAATTGATCACAGAGATTTCCCAGATTCAAAGAAAGATACAATTCCATCCATTTTTCAATGGCAGGTGTGTCCCATAATCTGCAGCCATTTTCAAACAGCTAAACTCATCAGTTTACTTAAGTGGAATCTGTTTGGAATTTTTCCTAACAAGACTTAGAAACCACTAAAATAGAATATTCTTCAATTTTTTCTGAATCCACTAATCAATTATGCACCTTAATCTAACTGGTTAAACTGACTGGTTAAGCTTGTAGGTACCTAATCTTTGCCCAAGTGACAGCTTTTTGGAGATGATACTCATATAGACAGGTGAAACTCGTCTACATATGATTCAGAAAGAAAGAGTAAGCAATTATTTGTAAAGAAAACATGTAAATATTTTTGTAAAAAACACTCTATATGTTGAAAACTAGAAAGATTCTTAAAGAAATAAAATGGAAAAATTGTAATTGCTTCTTGCCAATTTTTTATTATTATTTACCCTGCCAAAATTTCCTCTTTGAGAAACAATGGATATTCAGGATTTCTATTTCTTGTTTCTTTTCTAAGGATATATATATATATATATATCCTTATATATATATATATATATAATTTGAAATAGCATTCTCAGAGCAAAGTCATGGATAAATTGAAGATGAAATATGGGCAAATTTTAAGAGTTAAACCATGTGTATATATAGTAGTTCTTCAAATACAGACATGGTACTCGATCACTTACCTTCTTTCCTTCATGCAGGTGGTCATCAGAATCTGCCCACTGACTGATTATAGCTGGCAATTTAGAAAAAGCACTGGAAGAACTAAAAAGAGTTACATGGCTTAATGGTAAAAAAGATGCTGCAGAGAACTTAAGTGTTGAGTAAGAGGAAATAAATAGTAGCCTGATTGGGAGGCTTGTTTGTTCTTCTTGAAAAATATCATGAGCAACTATAATGGTGGTGTCAAATCAACATTAAACAAAAGCCACAGAACAAGTAGAGCCAATAATGGGTGGCATTCCTGGCAATCAACTTACACTTTTCCAACATCTATTTTACTTGGCACAACATGATCACTAACAAGAATAGCACCTATTACTCTAACTAAAACACAGAAGTGCACATGCATGTACAGAAATAGAGATAAATAAAACTGAAGAGGTGCACTCAGAAGAACTCACTGTCTTAGAACAACCCCTAACTACCTTTCTGACAATTTTCATCTGAGGTTGTGGTTGGATTGTCCTATTTACTACCTTCTGCATCATTAAAGCAGATTGGGATATTTGGCTTTGATTTGAATATGTCATAATGACAAATAATCTATTAAAACGAATACAGTGACTGCTGTAAACTATGGATCGATGACAGATAAAAAATATTTTAATTTAATAGTGCATAGTTAGCATTTATAAGATTGTAAAAGACACTGACTTCAAGGTGAATACAAGAAGATAGATTTTAAGTTTTTGATTTTTTCTCTAATGACACAAAACAATTTGATATTATTGTACAAATTCTTGAGATATAAAGCAAATGGATAAAAGGTACAGACAAAATTTTCTCAATTACTTTCACACTACTGGTTCATGCCTACTTAATTAGGATGATGCCAAAGACTTGATAGTGCCTTACAGTAGGCTAGATCTCATATCCACGCAGCTACTAAAGCTGTGTGATAGCATGTTATAGGGGACACATTAGTCTATTTGCCTTGAGAAAGTAGTAATGTCATGGTTGTAGGTAGAGATTTGACACAGTGTGGTCAAAAGTATATGTAAAATGTATTGCTGTAGAAATGCAATCTTTGAGCTCAGATTCTTTTTTTTTTTTTTTTGATGACCTTATAGAAGGTCCTTTTTGTGATAAGGGGCAAAAAGTCAATTTATCAATTATAAATTTATTTTTAATTAATTATAAATTCAAAAGTAATTAAATATTACACATATATCATATTATATATGTATATCTCAAAACAAACATTAGAGGAGACATGAATGAGATAATCTAATGGGAATATTTTTGAAAATCAAATCTGAGAAAATTCAGATTGAGTTTTCTTTGAGTAGGATTATGGAGAGATTAAAGAGATGATGGAAAATAATTCCAGATAAAGGAATTCTTAATGGATATTATGGTCAGTCATTTTTTCTCATACTTTCCCTTATTGTTAACAATAAAGATACTTCTATTTTTTTCACATGGAGGTTCTGAAATCTACAATGCAGGAAGAATTGACTTCAGTGAAACACCATTCTAAGTTCAAGGAGATCATGGCTAGTTCTGTCATGTGCAAGATTATATTTCACTTCTGCTTTATCCGGTTTGTGTATTGCCTTCTTACCTAATTTTTAGAGAACTTGCTATCAGATACCTGTGTTATGGAATATGCCTAATTCAAAAGGGTTTAAGCAAAGTGTATAATACATACATGTATAGATGTATAAATATTTTCTATATATGTTTATCAGTGTACATATATTTGTTATTTATGTATCATATATGCTTATAGTTAGAGAGCAAAATGCAGCCAAACAAAACTAGAAGATTGTGCTTAGTACAACATAAACTTTTATAGAAAAATTCGAAGAAAGGAAAGATGATACATTTATAGTGGTTTTTATTAGAAAACTGCTAGTAGGGCACGGTGGCTCCCGTGCCTGTAAGCTTCAGCCTGTGAAGCGGCGGGGGCTAGGAATCACTGTTCGAGTTCCACGTGGGGACTGTAGTGAGACCTAGTTCCAAAAAAATAGCTGGGCATGGTGGCACACACCTGTAATCCCAGCTACCTGGGAAGCTGAGGCTGGGGATTGCTTGAGTCTGTGGTACCCCAGGCAACATGAGCCTGCGGTTCCACGGGCAAAAATAGTGAGACATAGTCTTAAAAAAAAAAAAAAAAAACCTGCTAGACACTCTCCATATGAATGGAGAGTGCCAGCTAGCACAAGTCAGGCAGGGAGTTTGATTCATTCATATTAGGAGGTTGACTGTACAGTGATTTTTTTAATGTATTTATCTGGGAAATTAAAATCAATTCAATGGGTTTTATCTATTCAATAGCCATCAATTTGGATTATACATTTAATACTTTCTTAACATTATAAACCTGAAATTATAGCAGTAAATAAAACAAATATAGTGCCTGCTTTCCCTGGAGGGGTCTATTCTAACAAACTATATGTCTGTCTATAGAAGATAATGAGTGAGGTGATCAAAAGCTCTGATCTGCCTAATATAATAAAGAATGGCCTGTTTAATGGGATAATTACATCAAAAATTTGAATAAAGATAGAGCACTGACTATTGGTTCCATAATAAACAAAAACCAACCACAAATTGTGTAAGATTTCTAAAATTTGAAGCTAGAAAGTCAGTGTTTAGTTCTGATTCTTCTGAGCTGTTTGAATTCAGATAGTTTATCTTTTATTTTATGACTTAGTTCAAACAACTAAAGAATTAAAGTGGGGAGATAGAATTTTTTAGTAATTTATTTATATATATATTTCAAATCATTTTGATCCCTGGGGGTCACCCACCACCTCCCCTCCCCAACTGCTCCAGCTGGTCCCCACTCTCCCATTGTGTACTTTCATTTGGTTGACCATATATTAGTGAAATCATTTGGTTTCTGTCCCTTTCTATCTGGCTCGTTTCTACTAGTATGATTTCTACAAGGTACATCCAGGTTTCCATAAATTCATCAAATTTGTCATTTTTAATTGATGAGTAATACTCCATTGTGTATATATACCACATCTTTTTCATTCATTCATCTGTTCTGGGGCATTTGGGTTGTTTCCATGTCCTTGCAAGTATAAATAGTGCTGAAATAAGCATCCGAGCACAGGTGTCTTTTTGTACCCACGTTGAGGTCTCATTTGGGTAGATTCCCAGAAGTGCGACTGGCAATTCCATTTTGATTAGTTTGAGGGTTCTCCATACTGCTTTCCATAGTGGCTGGAACAGTTTACATTCCCACCAGAATTGTAAGAGTGTTCCTTTCTCTCCACATCCATGCCAGCACTTGTTGTTGCCTGTTTTTTTGCTTGTTTTTTGTTTTGTTTTGTTTTGTTTTTTGTTTTTTGTTTTTTTTGATGTGGGACATTCTTACTGATGTAAGGTGGTATCTCATGGTGGTTTTGATTTGCATTTCTCTGATTACTGGTGACATTGAGCAATTTTTCATGTGCCTGCTGGCATTTGTATTTCCTCTTTGGAGAAGTGTCTTTAATTCTCCCCACTTTTTGATTGGGCTTCTTGTTTTGTTTCTGTTAGTTGTGTGAGTTCCTTTTGGATCTGCGTTATTAATCCCTTATCACTCTTGTGGAGGGCAAAAATTTTTTCCCATTTGGTTGGGCTTCTTTCAGTTTTTTCTGTTGTCTCTTTTGCTGTACAGAAGCTTTTTAGTTTGATGTAGTCCCATCTGTTCATGTTTTCCTTCAATTTTTTGCCTTCTGCAGATGATTCCAGAAAGCGATTTCTGAATTGTACTTCATGGAGGGTTTTGTCCAAGTTTTCCTCTATGTATTTTATGGTTTCAGGTCTGATATCTAAGTCTTTTATCCATTTTGAATTGATTTTTGTACATGGTGTGAGGGAGTTGTCTTGGTCCATTTTTTTGCATGTCTTAGTTCCATTTTCCCAGCACCATTATGAAGAGGCCATCTTTGTTCCAATGTAAGTTTTTCACTCATTTGTAAAAGATTAGTTGACTATATATGTGTGACTTTATTTCCGGACTCTCAATTCTGTTCCATTGGTTTGATTGTTGGTTGCTGTACCGGTACCATGCTGTTTTAAGTATTATAGCTTTGTAGTAGCTTGAAGTCTGTGATAGTTAGGCCTCCACTCTCTCTTTTTTTGGAGAGGAGGTTTTTTGATATTTGAGGTTGTTTGTTATTCCATATGAATTTTTGTAATTTTTGTTCTATCTCTAAAGAATGTCATTGAAATTTTTAAGGGGATTGCATTGAATCTGAAGATTGCTTTTGGTAGGATGGCCATTTTGATGATGTTAATTCTTCCAATCCATGAGCAAGGAATGTCTTTCCATTTCCTTGTGTCTTCTTCTATCTCTTTTAGTAACATTTTAGAGTTTTCTTTGTATAGTTCTTTTTTGTGTTTTGTTAGGTTTATTCCCAGGTATTTAATTGTTATTGGTGCGATGGTAAATGAGATGACTTTTTAAATTTCTTCTTCTGCTTGGCTTTTTACGTATAGGAAGGCTACTGATTTCTGTGTGTTGACTTTGTAGCCGGCTACCTTACTGAACTGGTTTATTGTTTCAAGAAGTTTTTCTGTAGATTTTTTTGGGGTTCTCTACATAAAGAATCATATCATCTGCATATAATGATAGCTTCAGTTCCTCTTTTCCTATTTGTATTCCTTTTATATCTTTCTCATGCCTTATTGACCTGGCTAGAACTTCCAATACAATGTTAAGAAGTAGTGGAGAGATTTTAAGGAAGCCAATAGGGTGGAAGCATGATAACCTGGACTATGCTGAGGTACAGTGGCCTAAGAAATACTTATCAGCTAGGGGTCTAGATAAACAACCCATGACTTACTGACTTAGTTTACTGATCTGCAGTCCAGTTTCTCATTGAATCTTCCTCATTCTATATTTGCCACATAGAATCTTGAATCTTCCTCATTCTATATTTGCCACATCAGGTCGTGTGCTATCGCCAGTGACAGTCCACCTGGAACAGCAGCACATGTAAAGTGCATGGAAACCTTTAACTCCCTGTTGGGGGCTCTCAGCCTTTGGGTATGAATTCACTGAGTTGTTACCACTACTAATAAACCTACTTCTTGACAGCCCTGGTGTCTTCATTTCCTGATTTCCTGCTTTCTGGGTAATTAGTGTTGCAAACAAAGTAGAGAGAGTGTGAAAGACAAAAATAATGAGAGCATAGTGATGAAAATTTTCTCTATCTTTCTTAAAAATTATAAACTCCTAAATCTAAAGGTCCTTGAAATTCTACAGAATGAAAACAAAGAAAACAGTGCCAAAATACCTCAGAAGCAAAATGTTGAATATCAGTATTAAGAGAAAAAAGTTGTGGAAAACCATACTTTTCTGATATAGGAAATACAATCAGTACAGAAAGTTTTTATCTGAAACTCTGCAAAGCCAGCATCCTAAGGGTTGACAAAGTGTGAGCCTCATCTTTCCAAAACCAGTGAAAATTTCTTTAAAAGTTAAGGTGCAATAAAAAGATTTTTTATAAAGTCAAAAGTTGAAGAAATGATTTCCTTTACTCAAACTCCCTAACTAAAGGGGATGAATATGTTCACTAGTCTGTTTCAAATATTAAAATGTACTTTTGAAAAACAAATAGGAGACTGTGGAAAACCTTTTATCTATCTAGGCCCCTCTAGCACACTACAGGGTGGGCGACAGCACGTCTATCACCTATAACCCAGCTTTCTAATGGTTTTGGAATGTCTATTAGTAATGACTGTTGCGCCCAAAGGTAAATTCTCCTGTTATCACCCGTACCCTCATTAGCTCATTGTAATAATTTCTCTGCCAGGGTATATATATAATGCATATTTAAGGTACATGGGTGAATCTGTTGAAATTTACTGAGTATTAATAATACCAAATGGAATGACAGACACAAAAAGGAAAATACTGTATAAGCTTAACTGTGGAATATGAAAAATAGAATCCACAGAAACAGCATAGAATGGTAGACAAGGTTTTACATCTTGAATGTAAAAAGTGAAAGAAAAGTATATTGTAAAATTGAGACATAAAACCCTGAGTCAATACTATATAGTGACATAGAGCAGTGACATTTGTTCTACATTTGTATGCAACCTGTAAAATATTTCCCCCAATTTTCACATAATATGGATGATAAGAATCTGATCTACCTGATCTAGTTTGTCTTGTCATCATCAAAATTAATCATTACTTGCATGTAGTAACTCTACCCTTCTCAAGTATACTGTTTGGTGACAATTCAAAAAATATTACAATCCTAAAAATGCCACAATTCAAATACAGACAAATGTCCATCACTCCCCAAAGGCTCTTTCATGACCCTTTGCAGTCAATATCCTCTCGTCCTCCCAGCTTCCAGTAAATACCAATTTGTTCTTATCCTTTTAACTTTTGAAATATTTTAGCTTCTCTTGTTTAGCATAATGTTTTAGATGTACTTTCATGTTGTATGTTTCAGTAGTGTTTCTCTTTTTTATTATTGAGTTGTGTCCTATTTAAGAGATCTCACAAATTGTCTACTTTAACAGCTGACAAACATTTGAATTGTCTGTTTCAAATCTTTTGCCTAACGCTGCTATAAAAACATGTGTTAGGTTATTGAGGACATTTATGTGTTCATTCTTTTAAATAAATACTCCCACTGGTACTTTGTGTGTATATTTTAATCTGGATGGTACAGTATAGTATTCTATAAAGTATGAACTTTCATATGTCGTATATTAAGTTTTTTTCCCCATCTTTGACAAAGATGGACTAGAAAGAGTCCACCTAGTGAGATAAGTCAGAGACAGAAAGAGAGCTACATAATTTCAACATTATGCAGAATCCAAAAGATCAGACATAGACAGAGTAGGGTGCTGGCACCAGAGATTGGATGGCAGACAGAAGTTGGAGAAATGGGGAAATTTTGGTGAAAGGATACAAGCCCTTTTAAAAAAATTAATTCTGAAGACCTAATGATTGACTTAGTGACTGCAGTAATACTGTATTGTGTACCTGAAATTTGCCGAGATAAATATTATGTTCCCACCACACATGAATAAATGTTAACTATGTGGGGTGATGAAAATACTAATTAATTATGGTAATAGCTTTGCTTTTTAATGTATATTAAAGTACATTGTGTCCCTAAATCGATGCATTTGAATGTATCAATCATTCCTCACTAAGACAGAAAAAACATGGTGTATGATCAAGCCTTAGTTTCTTAGATATCATAAAGCTCTACAATATTCTTAGATCCAAATTCAAGCATTTCAGATGTACACAATGTAAATTTGTGTGACATATCTTATTACAACCTAGAGTTTATGTTAGTGCCTTAGGTACTTAAGGAATATAGGAATGCTAATAATAGCATTAATAATAGTAGAAGTAATAGTAGAAGCATTAATAATAGTAGAAGCTAATAATAGTAGAAGTAAAACAAATGGTTGTTAACATTTGTGACATTTTCCATGCAGATCCTCTTCTTATGCACACTGCCACTCTCAGGGAACTCACCTGTTGGCAGCAGGTCACAGTCATGGTGGAGGGAGGGGGTGGGGAGAGGGCTGTTACCAACCTCCATGGCCTCTAAGCTCTTTACTAATGCAGCAGAATCTAACACAGAACATTACAGTGTATGGGAAAACTGGATAAAACTGTTTTCTTAGCACTGCCCTAAAGACTAGATCAGGAAATCTATATAAAGTCATAATTGTAAAATCCTATGGAAATGACAGCCAAAAGGTAACAGTGCAGTATGAACCAGGTATCAACATAGTCATGAAGATTGGGATAGTCTTAGACAAGATGCTGAGGACAGTAACTGGAGTGAAAGACATTCAAATAAACAAAACAACTTGGTCTACTTTTGAAGTTTTGTTATAGAAATAACCTATGTGCCTTCTAGCAAGCACACAATCAAGGGGGAGGTTTTTTTTTTTTTTCTTTTTAACTGGTGTGGTTTTTTGAGTAAATCTATTTTGTTTTGTTTTTTTAGATTAAAATAAGTCCATGGGAAAAAAAAATTTTTGACATCGTCATTTGCTCTAGATCATTTTAATGCAGTTCTGCTACTCAATGAACTGAGGTATGTTATTTTGGGGTATTCTCATTGAACTTCCTACTTAAAGCTCTGGCAGTTCTGTGCCTTGGAATCGCAATGGTGGGAAAGGAAACCAGGCAATGTACTAGAGTATTCGCTTGAACTACCAAATGGAACTCATTCCTATAGGGAGCAGGTAAGAGCACAGCCTGAGTAGCTACTGAGTGAATAAATAAATGAAATGTTGGAAAAGTTAACAATTCTCAAGAAGTAAAGATTAGACAAATGTCTGTGGCTAATACTTGAGTACCCATTATTGATCTATAATGTCCTCTGACTTTCTATGGTTAAAGAAATCTGGTATTGAACATCAAGTTCTTCATCACCAAGACTACTACAAAGTCCTTCCATATTACCTACTAACGCATGTTCTCTTTACCCTAACCACACCAATACATGAAAGCAATTACATATATTTGCTCTTACCACACATCTGATACTAGGTTAAGTTCCACGTAACATTCTATTTAAGCAACACCTTTGGCAGAATAATGTTAAATATATAATATATCCAAGGCTCTGGATTTGAAACCCCCACAATGTCATAAAATGAAGCAATGAAATTCTAATGAGCTAAGTCAAAGTCTAACTTAGTTCATTAAAATACATGCCAAAAAATCCCTCTTTTTCCAAATATGAAGGCAAAAGGCAAGTTTTTATGTTACTGATATTTGTTAAATTGTTTTCTTAAATATTTTCTATAAAAGTGAAAAATAGTTTCATTACTAGTCTTTCAAATTTTTGCACCCCAATATGTGTTCATTATTAAAAAGAAAAAATGAGAACTCTTTATTGATTCTTGGAGAATTCTAGACTGGCATATTTAAAAAACTAAAATATTTTATATATATTCAAAGAGGCAAAGACTACTTAAGAAACACAGGAAGTTGATTTCATTGGAGAAAAATTAAGCTTAGTATTAGAAGGACATTTAATGGAGACTAAATTTATTCATATGTTTTCTCATCTTGGAAAGTTTCCTTAACCATAATAATTCAGTTTTCACAAATGTAAAGTGAAAAATTACAGTTCTACTATACTCACAAGGAGTTACTTTGACTATAATTCACAACAAATATACATCATTTTTTATGTTTTATATAAAAGCAATTTTATATTCATACAATGAAAATTAACTATTAATATAAAGCAACTATTAATTGAACTTAACTATTTTTCTGTCAAAATTTATATTGGTTTTAAATTTCAGGAAATATAAAACTTTAGGAAAACAGCACTTCCAAAATGTATCCAAGGAAGTAATTGGTAGATAATGCAAAGAAAAACATGCAAGATCTCTCTTCACCAGGGATGCAGTGGGGGAGGATGAAGAGGCTTACTTCTTGTGTGCTTCCTTTTCCTACCGGTGCCACTCCATAATACCTCTTCATCCCAGGAATGGCAATGCATTTCTACCAACGTGTGCACCAGCTTCATCAAACACAGTCAAGAACCCTCGTCCCAGCTGGTCTGCCCCTTTTTGAAAGTCTGAGTCTAGTCCCTATGGGGCCACACCTCCCAATGCAAAAACACCACCACCAAACGACTAGCACCAACTCCACAGACTTCCAAGTATCCCCTCTACTAGGTCACTCTTTTAAGCTCCTAAATTCGAAGACTTTAAATTCTTTGTTTTCCAAGAGCCATCAACGCTCTGCATTTTCTACCACTACTTCCTGCAGAACACTCAACTGTCTTGCTCTTGATTTTCCAGCTCATGAGTTAATAGATATTTTATATTAAAGTATTTCTGGACCCTAACTGATGCAGTTTTTTTCTGCGCCTGAGAACACTCACTAATGGACACAAGAGTGAACAAACTGTCCATTTACAATGGAGTTTCATTTAAGCATCAGGAAAATTTTGATGTCAGAGGAGAAATTTTATTAGCTGGCTTTTAAGGGTAGAGTTTAAATTCTTTGAGAAAATATGACTTTTAAATTGCAACCAGAAGCATGGGAAATATTCATGTATAGGAAGTGTTGCTGTTTCAATAGGAAAAGGTAAGTGTTATCAGAAGAACCTGAGGTGGTGAAAGCGTTGAATTTTCTAGGGAAAGTTGAAAATCCCAACGGATAGAAATTAAAAAACAAGAGAAAAAAGACTTGAATTGAGAAAGGCTAATAGATGTTCAAGAGTATCAATAGATTTTTGGAAATGGCAACATTTAGCTAATGATGCATACCAAAATTCAGTCTTTAAATGATGCTGTTTGGGCCAGTGTCAGCCAGGATTCTTTTTTTCTCAACATAACAGTAAAATGACGTTGAACAAAATCATGTCATCAAGGGTTGCCAGACTGACACCTCAGGGTCAAATCTGATCTGCTTCTGAGTTTTGCAAATAAAGTTTTATTAGCTAATAACCACATATATTTGTTTATATACTGCCTGCACTTGTCTACGATGGTAGGATTTAGTTGTAACAAAGACTATTTAGCCTGTAAAATTTAGATATTTACTATCTAATTCATTAGAGGAAAAATCACCTTATTTTGAACTTCCTTGGGTATACTAAGACAATTGGATATCACTGTTTTGTAAAGGATAGCAATTAAAGAGTTTTACAAGAAAAATTTAAAACTGCCAACAGAACTGAAGCATGGATCAAAAGAGAAGGAGAAGGAAGGTAAAATCGGGGGAGAGAAAAAGGGAGGGCACAAGAGATTAAGATGTTTCATGGGTGAAAAGGTCTGTGGCAGAACCCATGGGTAGACAACGGAAAAAATACAGAATTTTAAGCAAGAGAAGAAAATGCAGATTCCAACTCTAATTTTATATGTTTGTAGCTGGTAAGAAAGTATTGGGAATACAATTACAAATGCCATTAAAATGCACAAAATGAAAGTAAATTTGTCCATATTGAAAGAGATTCTATAAAGAATTGGGCTTGATTTGAAGTACATTACTTAAACACATTTTCTCTTTATTCAAGAGAATAATATCCTTTATTCAAGGTATATTTGTTTTTACAATTTCTCTAGCTGGAGTACTAGAGTTTTTGGCATTGAAAACTAAGCAGTATTTTGTCTAACTTCCAATGATTCTTTTATGGCTCCCTGCCCATCATGGCTGCTATATGTGCCTATTTCATCCCAGAGACCCAGAACCTCTCCCCGACACCATGCTGGATGTGGAGAAACAGTAAGCACCCAACTTATTTTTGACACAGAGGGTTTAGCTTTGGAATGAATCCAAATTGGATATGTATTCCATACATCTAAAATTATCTTTATAGGAAATCCAGTATAGTTACTATATGAAAACTATATAAAAAGATGCAGTCAAAAATACCCTAACATATATATATACATACATAAATATGCATATATATGACATTGCTTTTTATTTGAAATATATGAATAATCCTCATATTGAAAAGAATCATTACAATTTTGGAAATTCACTTATATAACAGGCATAAAGGAAGGGTACAATTAATATTGATAAGTTTAAGAAACATCAACAAATATACTTTTATAAATTTTTCTGTGGATTCACACCAACATTGATCAAGTTCATTGACTAGTTACAGGGAAGTGCACAGATGAAGTATGAAGAGCTTTTCTTCAGATAGCTGGAGTGTTGGGTCTCTGTTGACAGACCCTCTCCCTTGGGTTACTCCCCACACAACCCTGCATTCAGGGACTCTAGCTCTAGCTGATCTTGGTGCTCAAGGTTATTTGCTTCTGTCTTGCTCAGTCAGGGCCATGCTGGTAATCACTCTGCTCTCTGTGAAAGTAAGTCTCAGAGTAAAAGTTGGTTTTTTTCTTTTCCATTGTGCTTTGGGACCTGAATGCAGTTTAATTATTTAGCCTTATCTTCCCTAATAATGTCATTCTACTCGGTCAGCCCTTCCAGCCTTACCATCATCCTCTTCCCTTCTTATTTCCTCATTACACCATGAAATCAATCAAGGAAATCATTTTAGCTGAATCATGTTAAAAACAATACATCTTGACCCCTGCAAATCCTCCATCAAGTCATATCACACGCCAATGACCACTGTTGCAAGTGGGTTCTCTGGAAGCATGCTCAGCTGAGTTTGGAGTGCAAGATGATCTTTATACCCATGAGTGGAAGTGGCAGAAACAAATTGAGAAGACAATTGGAGGTCTCAAAATTCAGTTGTTGTTGTTGTTGTTTTTTTTTTTACAGTAAATTAGTATATCTTTTTATTTGGCCAAAGTAGAAAAAGTGACATGGATTGATGGATTTACTATTGGCAAAGTCCAAGTTCTGTGAGCTCTATAGCTGGCATGTCTGCCAATTTCCTTATTCCCTCCAAAGACACTTAGGTTTCATCCATCCCCACTTTGCAAGTCCACATTTATGTAGCCTTTTGTATTCTTCATTCCAGCATATTCTTTAACTTTGTTTGTTCTTAGGGTTTCAATTTCTATTCTCTGTACAACATCCCAAAATTCCCTCGAATGTAAGGTGTAGTTGATCTGTGCATTACCTTGGGCGCTGATTTTTGAGGTTATATGTCTAATGCATTTGGTGAACTAACATGTGATGTACAAATAACTGCATTGTTGCTAGGTTGCAACACATACCTCTCTGATATGCAACTCTATGTTTTTGTTTATTTGTTTTTGGACAGATATTATAGAAACTTAGGCTACAGAGGACCACAAAGGCATGATCTAAAACACACAGAGTGCTAGAGAAGAACTGGGCTACATCAATGATGGGAAACACAGAAGCTGTTCTCATGATTCTTGAAAGCATCACCTCAGATGCTTTTCTCTCCCATTCCTATGTCAAATTTTAATATCTGGGTATTTAGAATATTTAGTATTTTGCTCTATTTATCACCTCACAAAAATAAAATGGAATTGAAATATGAACAACATCTCAACTCATTTTTGGCCACATCTCGATTTTGGCTCATAATTCAGAGATTCCTTTCTCCCCATAACTCTTTAAATCATTTAAACAGGATAGTGAAGTCTTCTTTTCCTATCTCACAAGATTGTAAATGTTTGTTAATGAACTATTTATCTACAAAGGTATTGATATTTTATATAAGTTCTTATAATACAACCCCTAGATTTCTCATAGGGTATGACATTGACAAGCCTAAGGTTAGTGAATCTATTTATTTTTTTCTTGACATTCCAGTATTGCAAACCCACTATGTGGGTTTCCCTTTACTATTATTTTAAAAGCATGATTATACATTTCTCCATTGTAGGCTATAGTTATTTTGGTATTTTTTTAATTAAAATACTTCATGAGATTAAGGAAGATTTAAATAATATGCTAAAGTCTATCAAAATTCAATGTGCTAGAATTAACTTTTAAAAAGTATACTTAAAAAGAGCATACTATTTTATGATGATGTAATATATATATACAAATAAAATTATAAGAAAATTTTAAAGAGGATACTATTTAATAGTAAACATATGAAAAGTTTATATATATGGTATTTTGGGGGAATTATAAAATCCTACTGAATGATATTAAATAATAACTATAAAATAAAGATTTATTGAAGGGTTACAAATGTTCTATTCAAGCAATGTAATACCAATAAATGTCCCAATAAGATTTTTATGAAATTTGGCATGCATCTTTAATCCCAGTCTCAGGAGGCTGAGGCTAGGAATCACTTGAGTCTGCAGGTTCAGGACTATTCTGGGCAACATAGTGAGACCTAGTCTCAAAAAAAAAAACAGCCAGCCATGGTGGCATGCACCTGTAATCCCAGCTACCTGGGAAGCTGAGGCTGGGGATCGTTTGAGTTCACAGGATTGGGGATACCCCACGTAACATAGTAAGAACTAGTCTCAAAGAAAAAAAAATTTATGAAACTTGATAATTTGATTGAAAAACTTTTGTCATGTATCTGCCCCTCCAGGCATGGTTCTGGCTCCACGCAGTTTCATTCACCATTAGTGCACCACAGTCTAAGAGTTGTCATTTTGTCTGATGATACTGATGGTACTGGTCTTGGTCCTTGGGAATGAAGACTATCAGCAGGGTTTCAGCTTTCAGGTTTATGGTAATGCTGTCTTCAGATACTAGGTTTTCAAGGAATTGGACACAGCAAGAGTAGAAACAGCCACTAAAAAAAAAAAATTTCTTCACAAGGTCCCAAAGGTATAACAGGATATTTACAATTGTACAAAGGATAATACTCAAAATCTAAAACCTCTCATTGTTTTCCAGTTAGCAGGAGTTCATCAAAAAACATGGTGATGGACCAGTAGAAAAAATAGATATTCTAGAAAGAAAATGGTCATGAAATACAATCCTGAATTGATAGAAATAAAATCAAACAAAAATTTATTGTGAGATTCAAGTACTGCAATTTAAAGTTGTATTTGCTTTCCCTAGCTCAGGAGGAAGGTGATAATAGTCACCTCTGAGAAAATTTGGCACTATTTCTACTTTCTACTTCATTGATGGCAACATGTTGCAACTCACAGTGAATGGCTTTAAAGGAAAAGGATTCCTACCACACAATGAGCTGAATAGATGGCAATCAGTTGCATGCAAAGTCAGGTACTGTTTGGAGACTTCAGGAAAGAGTTTTGATGAAGGCTTTGCTCTTGCTTTCTTAACATCTTCCACTGACAAAAAAAAAAAAAAAAGACAAGATTATAAGTAAGGACACAAAAACGTATTTCCCAGCATGGATTTGTATGCAAATATAGAGCATTCCAATGGGAATTCATAATGAGGTCCCTTTTTATCACATGTTTAGAATGGGCCCCTGGCTTAACTGGTATAAATAAATTTCTAAAAACTTCAAGGAAAGGGGGGAGGGTGAACACTGTAGGTATCAACATAAGCCAAAAGCTGATTTTCTTAAGGAAATTTCTAAGAGAAATTTGAGTGAAAAGGAAGCAATTGAAGAGAGTTAAAGTGGGGCAATTCATCACCATTTATAGTCATCCTGTCTCATTTTCTTCCCTTCCAATGGGCTGAGTATTTGGGACTTATCATCATCCTAATAATACAGAAATTAAGCATCTAGGAAAAAGAACAGATCTCATTCTAAAATGTTAATGAAAGCAGCGAACTTTCATCTCCCATGTAGCTATTCTATGTACTTTACAGAAAGGTGGCAGTGACGGAATAAACCATCATCACTTTTTTTTTTTTTTTTTAAATCTCTACCAAGCTTTGTTTTGTCCTCCAGTTTCTCCTGTGGTAATTCCTTGCCCCTTTGGCTGACATAAAGGACAAAGATTCCTACAAAAATCACCTAGAAAAGAGAAAGCACATAAAGAAGGATCTTATTTCTGGTCTGAAGAGAGAGGTCAATTCTAAATCTGCTACATTCAATATTTCATCCCACCCCCACCCCCATGACCATGATCAGCACACAGTGCCTGCATCAAAATGTTTTTCTCTTTTTATATGTATCCCTTTGATTGTTTAAATATTACTTTTCTTGAAATAATATTGCCTTATTATATATACTGAAGATGTCTTTTCTTTGCAGCTAAAAAGGAGGGAAAATTAAAAATTCTGCTATATAAAGTGGCCTAATGATCCACTTGACCCTCAGGACCAGAACTGGAGGGGAACCTGAGTCTCCTCCACTGAGTTTCTGTTCTTATAGAACAGAACATCTGAACTCTCAAGCTTTACCACTGCTATTCTCTCAGGCTCTATCTTTTCTAAGGGGAAAAACTGACTTTCTGAGAAAATTTGTCCAAGAAAATAAAATTTTTAAATGGGGAAAATGAGGGTTTTTGTTGAAATAAATGAATTTTCTGTTAATGATTATTAGGTATTCAACTTGTGAAAATGAAATTGAAGAAGTTAATCACAAAGAAGTGGAAGTCATAGCCCAGCAGGTTAAGTAGGATATTGGGCAATGGTTGAATCTCTTTCTAACATCTCTCCAGGTACCACTTCTCTCATATCCCCAGGGGTGACAGGCAGACTTGAAAGCAAAGAGTCTCAAACTCCAGTGAGAAAAACTCAAAATTCACATGGGAAAGTTTAGATACAGGAAAGAATGATGAATGGAGGGCAATTAATAATTCAAGACAATGAATCATTCAGGGCAACTAATTATACTTATTAAAAATCTAAGTCTGAATCATCTAATATCAATTTCAGTTCATAACTTCACTTACCATTACAGAATGCAACTTTTCATGCATGTTTCAGTCATTCTAAATTTTCATGTATGACAAAATGAAGTAATGGATTGGTTTTCTTTAGGAGCAATGAAGAAGACTCATAGTTTTAGTAAACAGAATGAAGGATATTGCAGGACCTCCCAACTTGCACGCTTTAAAGATATTCTGCCATTTGCCACAAAAGGACAAAGTATATTTTTAGTGTGAAATATCTTTAATAGGTTTGATGTGCACAGAGAGAAGAAAGGAAAATACTTTCCCAATGAAACACCCAAAATTATCCATCCCCTCTTGGGTAAAAAGGGCTGACCCAAAGTGGGGCCATTGAGACCCAAAAGATTGCCACAAGGCTAAAGCACCTTCTGGTGGAGAGTCTTAAGAAAGGGGCAGGTGGAGCCAGGCAAGTCTGGAAAAAAAGGAACAAAATTAAAGCACAAATCAAAACAAAGGCTGCTATTGTCAGCCTCCCCATGGGTCTTTCACCCACTTGTCTCTTCCATGTATCTCCACATGTCTTGACTCCAGTATCTCCTCCACATCCCCCATGTTCCTGGTGCAAGTCCAAAAGCAGAAGCAAGTGGACCCTTCTTCTCCATGGGTCACTCTGTTTCTGTCCAAGTGTCTTCCCTTCCCATTTCTCTTCTGTGTCCAAGCTTCCCCTTGCTGCTCAGTTCTTCCCTCACTAGGTGGGCAGGGGGCGTAGAACCACCCTTTTTTATGGAGGTGACTCTGTTACAATAGCAGCCCATTCATCATCCTAGTGATCATGCTTAATAACTTTCCTACAGTCATTCTCAACTCAAAATATGTATTGCTGAAGACAACCATGGAAGTGAATCAGATGCTTCTTAGATAACTTGTCTTCAACTTTCAATTTCAAGCAAATCCATTTCATCCAATTTTAACACTATCTTTAATTGTATTAATTTATTTTCTTTTTTTGATGAGGAACCCTGATCTTCAGTATTTGATGATGTCATAAATTTCAAACATATAATATGATTTCTCATAATGGATTTATTTTTACATTTCATTTCTTTATCAGCCAGTAAATATTTATCAAAGGTCAAAGGTCAAGACTTGAGATTATGTTATTTGGCATTATGGGTAATTATACCTAGTTCTTCCACTCTGTGAGCATAATTGGCTTCCTTAGCTCTCAGAAGGTTCCGAGTTTCCTTTGTTAGTTGGCAAGATCCTACCTTTCTTTTGTCAATGCTTTTCTTCTTAAACCTGTTTGTGGAATCAAAGAAGCAAAAGGTAAACAAATGTGTGGCTATAATGGATCCAGGAAAATCTCAAGATCATTAAGTTGACTTAAACTATAGTAATAACTCATCTAAATGCCTTCATTCTCCTTAATGTCCTACTGAGGAAGTAGCACCAAATTTTCATTTCCCTTGTAACTGAGCAGAATGAAGCTGTGAGCAGACATACCATTAAACCTAAGAGTTCTTTTACTTCTAATCCTGTGCTCATTTCCCTACCTTCTGAATATTGTAGTATTACTATTCCCACTCAATAAGGACCCCTATTCTACATGAGAGGAGGATACACAGAAAACAAAAGCTTCACCTTTACATGAAGATTGTGATTGAAAGTTAATACTGTCACTGGGGACATTTGTCTGGCTACCAGCTCTCCCCGACACAAATATTACCCTTTGTCTCAGTACTTCCCTCAGGAGACATTGGGGACACCAGCTTCTTTTTCAGAGCACAGTAGTTCTCCTTATAATTTTAACATAAACTTACTTTCCAATAGTGTGTTTACAGCAATTTTCTAAAATGATTGATGTATTCTAAGCTATGAAAGCTGAAATGAAACATAGAACAGGAGTAAAGTGCACTCATGGCACTCATGGCAATACTCTAAACAGGGAGGAAATAATCTTTTTAAGAAAAATATTGATAATTTGGAGATGATAGTGGCATACTATGTACACATACTATATACAGGGTGACTTTACATGAGATGAGAATTTTTTTAAGGTCTGTATTCACTTCCTTAAATTCATTGCACAAACAATTTTCTTATATACAAATTAAATTAAATATAAACATGACCAGACATTCCTTTTTCAATTACTAAACTCTTAAACCATATATAACAAATATTTGGGATATATTAAATGCTATTTATATAATTAATGCATACTCATTACAATGTTAATAAAATGCATAACATGTAATATGATATATGTAGATGCATGTAATACATGTAATATGACACTTAAACTTATTAGTAACAATGAACAAGAACATAAGATTTGATGTCAAATGATTTAGGTTCTAGTATTAGTTCTTCCACTGATTGTTTCCTTGATTAAATAAATCAGTTATTCCCTCTCAACTGCAGTTTCCTCATGTGTAACATAAAAATGTAAAAGAGTATTACATATACATATATATATAATATTACATAGCTAATGCTTAAATCACAGAAGTATATCTTATAAAATATTTCAAGTAGTACATATAGAAATGTTTTTAAATAATCAAACTATTCTATGTATTTACTTATTAAAATTATAATGTATAATAGTCCCTCTATTATCATCTCAGCTAAGTCATCTCATAATTACACAGACTAACTTCAGACTAAATGGCTATAAATGAGCTTACCTTTTCTCCAAGTCCACAATGGCATCAGGTAATGGAAGGTTAATGGTTTCTGGCAGGATGTAGATGCATATTAAGGCTGTTATGGGGACTGTCCCATAAAGAATCATGGGGAGATGTACAAAATATCTTCTAGTTATAAGTAGCAGAGCAGATAATGTTGCTGCTAGTCTGAGGGCAGATCCATAAATGCCATTTAAAGTTGTCCTTTAAAGAGAGAAGACATTTCTTCAAAAAGTTTGAATCCCTGTCTTTTATCTTTTCTTCAAGTTCAAACCCATCTGCACCATTTCAAGTAGACAGAGACTAATTAAACCTTCATGTTCCAACATTGGCTATTTCTTTCCTAATTCCATTATTCTGACTATATATACTGAACACTTTCTAACAGATTCTGTGCAAAGCAATGTTTTCATTTTAGATATAACTATTATTTTCTCAACCAGACTGCAAGGAATTGAAGTTATATTTCTTCTTCTTTTTTTTTTGTTTTACTGAATATTAAGCCTATATGTGATTTTCAGTTTTCTGCAAAGTGGAAAAAACACATTAATTCAAGTTTTACATGACACAATATTAGGTTTTTCTGAAAAAATATAGGTAAATGAAATTTGAATTTTGTATAAGCAGCAAGTAATATTTTAGTTTAAGAGAGAACCATGCAATATGAATTTGCTTATTTGTCCATTTATGTCTCAAAATATGCTACTGGGAATTTAACTTTAACTAGATGTCCTGTATATAGTATACATTAAATTTCAAGACTATAAAGAAACATTAGGGAGTCTATACTATTTGACTAATAGAAAAATTTTATATTGTAACTGAGAATTTTTAAGGAAGGTGCATCATAGAATGCAAAATAAAAAAGCTTTTACAACTGTTTTGAACAAATGAATAGTTGATGCTATCGCAACACCTAATTTTCTCATAGAAAATTCTACAATATATATTTCACATACATTTTCTCTGTGATATCCACCAAATTCCCACTATAAATGGACATATTTTATGTTCTTAATAAATAAGAAAACTTAACCTCAAAAGGATTAAGGAAACTGGTTTAGAATACAGCCATGACAGTATCCAATGTTAATTTTTATAAAATAATAAAAATACAGTGTTTTCTATTTTCATCATGTTTATACTCTATAGATTAATAACATATGACATGCCGAGAAATTCAGTAGGATCTCTGTAAACAAACAAAACCATGACACCTTCCCTGTTTTAAGGGAATAAAATCCTCCAAAATATATATTTAAAAAATTCTTCAAAAGATTTCTTTCTTGGAACACTCTTACACTGCTGGTGGGAATGTAAACTGGTCCAACCACTATGGAAAGCTGTGTGGAGGACGCTCAAATTAATGAAAATGGAACTACAATTTGACCCAGCAATCACTCTTCTAGAAATCTACCCAAGAGAGACCTCAGTGTGGATACAAAGTGACACATGTGCTTGGATGTTTACTGAAGCACTATTTATAATTGCAAGGACTTGGAAGCAACCTAAATGTCCCCAAACAGATGATTAGATGAAAAAAAAGTAGTCTATATGCACAATGGAATATTACTCATCAATTAAAAATGACAAATTTTTGATTGATGAGTAATATCAGCAATTATACAAAAAAGAAAAAAATGATAAATTTGATGATTTTATAGCATGGATGTACTTAGAAGAAATCATATTAGCAGAAACAGGTCAAGAAGAAAAAGACAGAAACCAAATGGTTTCACTAATACATGGGATATAGGGAAAAAATAGACAAAAGCCATGAGGAAAAGTCAAAAAAAGCTAATCACCAAAATGAAGCACACAATTTTGTGCAGGGGGGAAGGGGAGGAATGGCGGGGGGGATGGTGGGGAGGGTGGGGGGGTGAACCCCCGGGATTACAAAGATGTGAAATTTATATATAAATAAATTTAAAAAACAAAAGATTTTTTTCTCACACATGAATGAAGAATCAGGAAGTGACAATTGATAAAATTTTATCTTCCAAGAACATGAAGCATTTGGGAACAGTAACAGGAAAAGCTACAGTGGTTTACAGAAGTAGTACAGCATTATTAGGAAAATTAAATGAAAGATGTGCAGCAAAAATAAAAAAAAATTACTATTACAATACTTTTTCAAGAGTAATAAGTAAAATAGGTCTGTTTTCATATTTTTGTCATGTATCTGAAATTTTTCCATGATATGGATGCATTAGATAATAAAAACACTATAAGTTTCTCTACTTAAAATGGATTAAGAAATCCATTAATAATATGGAGCATGCACTAGTGAAAAACACTGAGATGAGTACAGGCTTGGTGCATAAACATAATGGCTAAAATTTCTATGTGAGAGAGGAAGTTATGAACATGAGTTCTAATCCTGTTAAGACACAGGCCCATAGCTCATACATGCCTGTATGAAACATAATATGTCATCATACTTTTGTCCACTCTTTAGGGAACAACTTTATGCTTTTGCAGATGTGAGTGAAGAATCTGCAGTGAGGTATACTTTTTTCCTAATTTACACATAGGTACACTTTGAAACACCAAGGATATCATGAAGCAATTAATAGGCAGATTTTTTGTTTTCTAAAGCTGGGAATATACAGTAAAAGAACAACCTTAGAATCCAGTCTGAAATAGAGGTTTCAGATCTAGAGGGTCACCAGGAGATTCGAAATATATGGAGAGTATTGCAGAATACATTTTATAGCAAAAAAATTCTGTCAAGAATTATTTTAATGTTGGCCATTTATTTCTGAAAATTTGTTGAAGTAGTTTTTAAAGTAAATGTGATTTTACTCATTGAAGTTTCTTAGAATTTTCTATCAGTATTCCATAATGTTCTCATGATGAGCCACTTGAAGCTTCTTATCTTACCTGAGTGGTGTTGGTGAGAGCTCGTTCAAGTAAGCCAATATTATAATATTGAACATTGAAAAGGATGATTTCCCAAGGAGTAAAATAGTAAGGTGCAAAATGGGCATTTCTGCAGATAATATTTGGAGGGCAAAAATCAGAATTATTTCAAAATTCATTCATTTATTGAATTTAAAAGGTTTTATAATTATGTATCGTTGAGCAATTATCTGTAGTAAGTTTTTGCATAAGCAGGAACTAAAAACCAAAAGTGCTATTAGCTATTGCAATAGAAGGAATGTAATCTTGAACATTACTGGAATCAGAAAAAAAATATTATTTTAATGAAGAAATTGAAAAGGGATGGGTAAAGCATGAAAAAACAGAAAAGCAAAGTCAGAGTTTACAAACACTACAATCCATAAACTGAAAAGAGACTAGGATAAGGCAAGACTATTGTTGGCATGAAACAAAGGCAACAGAGCAGAGTTTGGAAGCAAGAAGGGTCTACTCTGTGAAAAACAATTAAAGAAGAGCCATGATTGCTGTCTGATAGTCAGCTGTCCCTACAAGCACACCCACGTCAAAAAAGACAGCAACATTTTGACTTTTGTACACATCTTTGCTCTTCAAGTTCAAGACTCTAGCTTCCATTGGTCAAGTCAACTGGTCAGGCTGACAGATGGTGAAAGAGATTGAGAAATAGGAATTGCAGAGGTTAAACTCTCTGTTGGTAGAGAGCAGAGCAGAGGAAGGCTAAGTAGTATATATAAAAGCCAAAAAAAAAATGTTCAGAACCTTTTATAAGGAGAACAAAGACTGAATTCACCAAAGAAAATGAGTATGACTGGCAATATATGTAAAGATATTTAACCATAAAGCATATGGTTTGAATGTATGATTAAAATGGGAGATTGACCAAAGTAACTAATAATTTTTAATTGACAATACTAAGTTTTGGCAATAGTAGCCAGACCTGGTACATTAGCCAAGGATAATATTATTTTAATTAGTACAAATTCTGTTAAAGGTATCTACAGATACTAAACACATGAACTTCCTGCGGACCAGGAGTATCTATTCATGACAATAGCATCCAAAAGTGAGACAGATATGCTAAATGTACATACAAGAATGTTTCTTGCAGCTGTTATTTAGAAACAAAACTAAAAACTACACAAAAGTCCATCTTATTGGATTCTATCAGTAAGTCATAGTACCTCTTAAAAAATAGAATACAGTGAAGATATGAAAAAAAAAATTTTAAATGCTATTGCTATCAGAAAAATAAGATGTCAATGAATTTATAATACTTGAATCCAGTTTATGCACTGGCTAATTAAATTGATACTATAGACTCCATGAAAGTGACTACTTTTGAGAAATTGGTGGGTAGCAACTATTAGGAGCAAGTTATTACAGTAAGAATATAAACACAAGGGTTCAGGCTTTGTCCCATAGCGCTTGCTGATATATAGCAAGACTGAAAACAAAGAGAAACTCTTAAATCAACTAGAGGGAGAAGAAGAAACACTGACAAAGGAAAACTAATCAAGGTAGTGGCAAACACAGTAATAACAGAAGTCAGAAGACATTGAAAATTAAACTAAGATAAAAGGAAGTAATAATTACCCACCTTTATGCTGACAAATTATCTACTGGAAAGAGATTTATGTTTATATAAAACAAAATTTAGAACATTACTAATAATAACCCTTCACTAAAAAAGGACACAAGATATTTTTTCAAGATTCAAGAAGGACAGGAGAGAAGAACAAACAACATTGAAATAAACTGAAAGCAATTGCATATTGGGTGAAAAATATCATCATAACTCTATCTAAATTATGGGATTTAATATAAAAGAAATCAACAACTAGAAATAGGCAAAGAATTGAGCAGTGCAATTATACTAAACTAGATATATCACTTTCACTAGGCTTTTGAATAATAATGATATGTGATTGTTAGCATTTCAAGAGTAACATTTAAAATTAAATTTTTGACTACAAGATACAATGAAAGTTCATTTAAAATAAAAGAACACTACTACATAAAACATAAATAAAAAATCAATAAAAAATCATTGATGTGAGAGGAAATAAAAAGTCTACACTGCTAATTGCAATACTTTAAATAGATAAAATTAACAAAAAAAACACATCATGAGGTTTGCAAACGATTACTTTCAGTTATAAGCTATTAACGGACTCACTAAAATAAGGATTTCAAAAAGATCCCAATAGTCTGAATATAAAGAACTAGAAATATAATTGTTTGACAAATGCTTGTTAGGTGGAAATGAGTATCTTTTTCTTTCCAGTTCCTGTTTCAAGAAGGCACATAGCTAGCATATTATCCATTAAGTAGTCCATGATTTTAAAACTAGATTACTGCGCTCTTTTTGGCATTAGCTGAATTTGAATTCTATCCCAAAAATTGTTGGGGAAATTCCTATTTATAAAGATACACACTTTTTGTTTTTGTTTTAGAGAGACTAGGTCTCACTATGTTGCACAAGGTAGTCCCAAACCCATGAACTCAAGCGATCCCTAGCATCAGCCTCCCAGGTAGCTGGGATTATAGTTGTGCACCACCACGCCTGGTTATTTCTTTTGAGACTAGGTCTCGCTATGTTGCCCAGGGTAATCTCGAACCTACTGACTCAAGCGATCCCTGGCTCGGCCTTCCAGGGCTGGGATTACAGGCATGTGCCACTGTGCCCGGCCATAGATACACTCTTCTCTGAAGAATACAAAACTAAAAATTCTCACCTTTGGTCACAAAAATACTAGCTATGACAAAGATTCCAGACAGCAGGAGGAGAAAAGCTAAAGAGGGGCGACGCTTGATATGTCTTAGTACAAAAAGAGTAAGGCACTTGCTGGGCAAATCTACTATTCCTAGTAGAAACTGGGTCAAAAACATATTCATCCCGAAATTCTGAAGATCCAGCAGGAGGCCATAAGTGCCAAAACAAACTGAAAACCTAAAAGAGAAAATTCATAGAAAGGCAGTGATGAAGTGTTTTAGCGTGTTCGGATGCACACACACACATGTAAATTCATATATAAATCTAGGCTCTTTATGTCCTCCAAACATATACTTAAGATCAATATATTTCAGGTATGAAATGGAGAAATTTTTTTTATCTTAATCTTTGTTTTATTTCTTTTTTTTATCTTAATCTTTGTTTTATTTCTTTTTTTTTATTTATATATATTTCACATCGTTTCAGTCCCTGGGGGTCACCCACCACCTCCCCTTCCCACCCGCTCCAGCTGGTCCCCATTCTCCCCTTGTGCAGTTTCATTTGGTTGACCATATATTAGTGAAACCATTTGGTTTCTGTCCCTTTCTGTCTGGCTCGTTTCTGCTAGAATGATTTCTTCTAGGTACAT
>PVHY01010397.1:0-52095 GCA_004024945.1 Uropsilus gracilis
TTCAGTCTATGCTTATCCTTAGTGATCAGGTGTGTTTCTTGGAGGCAGCAGAATGTTGGGTTCTGTTTTCTGATCCAGTCTGCAACTCTTCGTCTTTTGATTGCTGAGTTTAGACCATTGACGTTTAGGGTGATTATTGATATTTGCGATTCTAACGGTTTCCTGGTGGTCATTTGGGGTTTATTTTGTGTTTTTGTTTTTTGTATTTGATCTTCTTATGGTTTTGGTCTTGAGGCCTCCTGCAAAATTTCTTGGAGTGGGGGTTTAGTGGTAGCAAATTTCTGGAGACTTTGCTTGTCGGAGAAGGTTCTAATTTTTCCTTCGTAGAAGAAGGATAGCTTTGCAGGGTAGAGTATTCTTGGCTGGCACATTATTTCTTGGAGTTTTTTGTAGATGTGACTCCATTCTCTCCTTGCCTGGAGTGTCTCTTCAGAAAAATCTGAGGTCAGTCTAATGGATTTTCCTTTGTAGGTTATCTGTTTCTTTTCTCTAGCCATTCTCATTATTTTTTTCCTTGTCTTGGGTTCTAGGAAGTTTTACGATGATGTGTCTTGCTGTGGCTTTTCTTTCATTAAAGTAGTTTGGTGTCCTTTTGGCTTCCTGTATGTCTATTTTCATTTCTTTCTTCAGATTGGGGAAGTTCTCCTCTATTATTGTGTTGAACAGCCTTTCAGTTCCCATAACTCTCTCCTCTCCTTCTGGGATTCCTATTACTCTGCTTCTTTTCTTTAAGAAATCTGACATATCTCTGAGCTTGTCTTCAGTCCTCTTTGTTTCTTTGTTTTTCTTTCTTTGTTTCTCTCTTTTTCTTTCTTTGTCCTCTCTGTTTCTGTATCCTCAAGTGTGCTGATTCATTCCTCTATTTTATCTATTCTACTGCCATGGCTTTTCTGTGCATTTTTGACCTCATCTATTGCAACCTTTAAATCCTGAGTCTCTTTCAATTTCAATTTTGGGAATTCATTTTCATGCTTTAGTTCATTGATTAGGTTATATATATTGATGCTTTCTTTTTTATATGTTTCTACTTCCTCCCTTAGTGCAGTAAATGCTTCTATCATACTGTTGTCCTTTTTTTCTAATTCCTCTCTTAATAGTTGGAGTGCATTTAACATGTTGCTAGAGGAATCTTTTTCTGAGATGCAAATCATTTCTTTGATGTTTTCTGGGGATTGTCCTTTCTTTGTTGGCGATGGATTACTACCTGTAGAGCTTGCTTGCATGTTTAAATTTTTTCTCCTTACTGTGTTTTGCTTTCTAACCTGTTCTACATATTGAGTAACCATGGATCTTGTGTTGGTTGGCATGTTGATGGGAGTGTTTTCCAGGTTGAAAGTAGATCTGTACTTTAGTTTAGTAATTTGCGCTGGCGCCGCTTGCAGCGCCAGTGCCAATGACCTCCAGCAGCTAACTAACCTGGGCATGGGCAAGGTGGGCAAGGTGAGCGGCGGGGGTTGGCTCCCAGGGATGGCGGAGGTGGTGGCACAGCAAGTGGGTCACTCCCAGGGGCCTGGAACCGGTGCGGGTGACCTCCAGCAGCTAACTAACCTGGGCGTGGGCAAGGTGGGCGGGTTTCCAGAGGAGCCTGGCGATGGGTGTTGACTCCCAGGGATGGCGTAGGTGGCAGCAAGGCGAGGGGGTCCCTCCCAGGGGCCTGGAACTGGCGTGGGTGACCTCCAGCAGCTAACTAACCTGGGCGTGGCAAGTTGACTGTATCTTTAAAGCTGACTTGCATTTTCATAAACAAAAAAATTATGAGAAAATTTCTATGTTCTCTTTTTAAAAATTAACACAAATCAATGATATTATTTAACTTGTTACAGAATCTAAAAGATGCTGAAGCCAATATACAAGAATGTAGAGGTCAGACATACAAAGAGAAGGTCAGACATACATTTTTATCTAACAGATAGAAATATGGCCACTTCCATGGTAAGGTGATCAGTTACAACTTCACTGATATTTCAGCTTTTCTTTTTCTTCTTCCTCCTCTTCCTTCTCCTTCATTCCATTATGGAAAGAGCTTTGAGATATAACTCATATACACATTTTATATAGGTATAAATAATATGTCACAATTCAACCCCTTAAAGTGTACAATTCAATAGTTGTTGGCATGTTTATGCAGGTGTACAACCATCACAAACTTAAACATTCATGAATTCTCAAAGAACTCCCCAGTCCCTCTACTTTTCTCTCCCTAGCATACCTTAGACTAATTTGTTTTTATCTATTCTGGACATTTCATATAAATAGAATCATGTAAGTGTGGTCTTTTTTTACTGGCTTTCACTTAGCAAAATATGTAAGGTTCATTTATGTTGAAGCACATAAGGGTACTTCATATTATATTGCATGACCAATTTTGTTATACTTAGTGTGATTTTTATAAACTGCATTTCCTAAGAAGCAAAATAGGGGAAACACTCAGGTATGAAAGGTTAAAACCTTCCATTTTTCCTCAGAACAGGTAATTTGATACTAATGGCAATTTGCCATCCAGGTCATGGGTTCTAATATTCTGGTTCCTTTTCTGAAACTTATATTTGCTTTCTTCCAGTTTAGTACAACCTAATTAGAAATATTTCCTCATGGAGCACTAGTTATATTTATGCCTCAGTTTCAGGTATGGATTAGGGACTTCAACTACATGTATAGCATTTTGAGATGTAACATACTGAACATTAAAAGAACATGGACGGAGTAAGCAAGTGGTAAAGTTGTATTACTTTGGTAAGATTTTAATCAATTAAAATGTTTGTCAAATATATTAGTAGGTACTACTGTAATAAATGAGTGTTAAATATTGAACAAAAGTTCCAGATACTGAAATGCACTAGACAGATTGAGTGGGGCTAGCATGAAGCTCTTCTTCCTGAGAGCAAGATCTAGGAAATGAAGCTGTAAGGGTAGGTCTAAGGCTGACCAACTACATTTGAAAGAAAGGAGGGAACACAGGCTGTACTAAGGGCTTTGAATTGAAGCTAGAGTTGACTCTTCAGCTGAACTTCCTTTTTACTGGTCATTCCATCATGCAAGTAAAGCAAATTTCTCTACAAATTCCCTTGGGGAATTTTCTTAATTCATGTAGAATTCATTTTCCTAGTGAGGCTTCTCAGGTATCTGGCAGGAGCATAGCATGAGACAAGTCTCCTCATACTTTAGAGCTAGAACCCAGTGTTGTTGTATGAATTAATGAAAGTAACTTTTAGGTGACTCTCAAGACTACAGGTCTAACTATAGTAAAGAGGGGAGTAAAAGATAGAGGGGGTTGAAGATCAGACCACACAAAGTGAAATGAATTTAATTAGTTTAAGTGGTGTGTTCTTTTAAGAAACCTTTTCTAGAGATGCAGTTATGTAAACAATTCACTGGTAAATAAAATAGACTAATCTGACATCAACTTAATTTCTAGTTTCTATTGTTACCTTACATTAGAAATGGAAGTTCTGTGAAGCCAAGTTTATTATGTTCACTGCCAGTGTTATCAAGGAATTGGAAGGTTTTTTGGGGAAGAAAAAAAGCCTATCACCCTATCATCAGAACTGGAAGGAACTTGATTCTCTAACTTTGCAATGATGACTAAACATGTTTAATTGAGTAATGGATCTGAATCACAAGCTAGTGAGTCTAGTTCAAATTCAAGTTTGGATATTGTCAGCCAGAGATAATCAAGGACATCCAAGGAAAGGGTGGATGTAAAACGGTATAGATGTTTGAATAAAAATTATTTTGGTGACTTGGAAGAAATTTGTGTATATGGAAAAGTGTAAAAACATGGTTAAAAGCATACTTTAGTGTGGACCAGTCAGGTTAAGTGAAACTTTGTAAAGAGAGAGGCTAGTGAACTTTGAAGAATGGAAGGAAAGTGAGTAAACAGGAAGAAGGGAGAAGAAGCAAGGGCACAGAGAGTTAAAGATGCTGAAGATTGTCAGGAACTTGTACTGAGATAGTATAACTGTAAATAGACACATAAGAAAAGGTCAGATAATGGAAAGCCTCTGACTGTCAAGTTGAGAAATGGAGTATGTGAATAGACACGGGTAGCTATTTAAGATTCATGAGTATGAATGAAACACAGTGATAATTCTCAAATTTGGAATGTCCAAGATGTTTTCAATTTTTTTGCTTCCCAAAATCTCATAATTCAAAGGTCAGCTAAAAGTAGCTGAGTGTGGTGCCACACATCTGTAATCTAAGAGCTAGGAGGCAAGAGGCCAGGGATCACTTGAGTTCACAGGTTTGAGACTACCGCGGGCAGCATAGTTCACAGGTTTGAGACTACCGCGGGCAGCATAGTAAGACCTGGTCTTGAAAAAGCAGCCAGGCACAGTGGTGGGCACCTGTAATCCCAGCTACCTGGGAAGATCACTTGAGTCCGTACGATCACTTGAGTCAGGACTACCTCAGGCAACATAGCTATAGACCTAGTCTATAAGCAAGCAAACAAACAAAGCCATGTGTGTATATACCAGGGAATTAAACTAATTATATTTACTATCATTTGCAAAGAAAATATTTTGTTAGTAAGAACAGTATGAAGTTTCACAAGTATCACATATTAATTGGACTGAAGGAATCTTGATTTTACAAAGCATTAAGAAATGGTGCAGATAGTTATGTCGTATTAATGAAGTATTAGCAACTCAGATGGTAAAGGCAATAAAATGTACAAACTTTGTGTAAAGTTCCAGAAACACTTTATTTAAAAATGGAGTTGTGTAAATGCATAACAAAATAACATAAGTAATAAATGTAACAAAAATAAATAAGGAGAATAATGTATTCATACAAAATAAAGACAACATAGCAAAAGGTCAAATGTTTATAGTTAAACAAAACTGTGTAAACAAGCGATAACATAAGCAGAGCAAATGCTAATCTGTTCCTAAACAAACCTTACTCTCTACTCCATGTGGATATAATTAGTACCCAAACATTAGTAAATGAGGGAACAATGGTGATTGTTTTGTTCTATTTTTTCTTCAAATGGATTGACCCTGTTTTAATGTTTCATTTATTACTTCAAAGTATTTATCTTTACATTCATGTTTTAAAAACTTTTTCAAATCTTCCTTTATTAGACAGAAAGGGGAATTGAGTTTTATAAGGAGATAGTTCATTTTCCATCTTTCTAATTAAAAGAAAACCACAGCTCCACTATTTTACATCTGTAAAAAAAATTTTTTTCAGGCATCTTTATTAACTGGCCCAACAGTATAGAATTTCAAAAATTCTGTAAAGTTCTTAAGTTTACAGTTAGTTTCTTAAAACAAATGTAGTACAGGATTATTGCTGACATATTAAAGATCATTTCATAGAAGCTGCAAAAGTTGCAGTTTTAACCTTTATAGACAGATGGGGGTCAGGGGAAAATCTGAATTTACTTTAATATTTAACTGAATTAACATTCACCCAAATTACAGTGTTCTGGAAACACAAAGATAATTACTTTCTTTTAAAACGTATCCAAATGTGAACTTACTTGGAAGGAAAAAAGGCAAGTTTATAAGAGCTATTTTTCATAGGTTTCCTGTTTATTAGTATATGCCCCAAATCACTGTAGTCTTGTAGGGTCCTTATAAATGTGTAAGACAGAGAGGATTTACTATTGGGTCCTATAGGGAAATACACAGAAGCAATTCATTGCTTGGGAGTGACTCTATCAACTAATCTTATGACTATTGGCTCTCCAAGTTGCCTAATGAAAATTTCAACTTCATGATCATATCAAGGGAAAAAAATTCTTTAAACTGTCACATATAAACTCAGTAACACAGGACCAATATACAAGTCTGCAATTTAAAAAATATACTCCACCCAAACTATCTGTCTAGTTTAATCATTCTAGTTATCATTTGTTCTAAAATGAAAGACAAAATCTTGCTTCCATTAAAAAAAATGAAAAAAGTGCCAAATCGATCTTTTTGAAAGTGGAGTAAGACATTGTTGAGTTAAAACATACAGTATTATCAATCTCCTATGTACAAAAAGATGGTTAGTCCTTACTGATATATAGATATGACCTCCTACTACTCCCAGCAAATGTTAGTGCAAACATAATAGTTCATCTTTGTAAACCCCAAGACAATTTATGTAGCAACAAAGTTATATAAATCACCTTATGTGCTGGAAAATTTTAGAACACAAGAATGACTCTTTTGAAAGATCAGTTTGACTGTGGGGAGTAATAAGCAGTTGTATCCAATGGCAATAATAAATCCTATTATTAAGAAGCAAATATAAGTGTTTACCAAATCTGTACAGATGAAGAGAAGTTCACTTCAGGGAGCAGCTTGGCACAGGAGACATGGGGGTCAGAAATATTGGGTATTTAGTTTGCTGTAGGTCACAGCATGGCTTAAAGAAAAAAAAGTTCTATGAAGGGAAAAGATAACTATATAATTCTATCTGAAAATCTTAAAACCACAAAAGGTGAAACGGCCACAATATGCTTCTCTCTTTATGTGCTATATGTGGTTATCTAACTAGTTTAAAAGGATTAGTATGATACCACATTATAGGTTAAAAATAAATTAAGAAACAGACAACAAGATTATAGTTGACCAAGCTGTCTTGTTTTGTGTAAGTCAACATTATGCTGCTTCCAATATTCCTAGTTATTCCACAGGTAATTACTTTTTAAAAATCAAAAGGAAGTCATTCATGTACTGTAACATCTTCCTCTTCCCCATCAGGGTTGAATCTATTAAAATGTATACTGAAATCAGCCTCAGATTCGGTATTTTCAAATTCAGCTGAGACTGAGGTAGCAGCAGGATGAAGAACCCCAGCTTCTGGTTGGCAAAGTGTTGGTGTCTGACCCGGGCTGCTGTGGTTATTCACAGGACTGGATTTCTGTTTTGGTGGAGATGGCAAGATGGCATTGGAAAATCCCATGTTGTTCAGAGCCTCCAAAGTTCCATCAGGGTCAATCATAGCATTGATTGCTGAAGGAAAAAGGAATAGGGAGAAAAAGATATAACTGCATATGCAAGTAAGTTTGAACATTGTTTATGAAATAGATAATATTTCAACTACTCTACCCGAGGTTAGATTTTTCTATACTGCATTTAAAACCCCAATCAGAACTGCTTACTTCTCAGCATGGCTACTCTGGGACTAGGATTTGGAGATGTGGAAATCAGGGATGGTCTCTTTGAAATTTGCTTTTATTACTATCAGAGTACAGTGAAAATACTGATTATAACTGTAGTAAATATTCCAAGTCGTATTTTTTACTCAGATAAAGATTCATTACTAAGATGATATTCAGAGTAATTTGAAGGTTGGGAAGGCAAGAATGAGAGTGCCATGCATGAACCATGTGTAAGTGTCAATAATCAGTGAGTTGTAAGGATCCTCTCATGCCCTAAATGGTATCACCTTATGACAAGTCCAGCAGAACCTCCATGGGAGGTTATACGTAAAGATAAACTTTTAATCCATAAGTTCCTGGGCAGATGAATGAAATCTTAGGCAGTGATTATCAACTTGCATTGGACAGAGTTGGGAGTTGGAAAAGGGAGTGCCACAGATGCAAGAATCACTTAAAATTCTTTGAAAATGATATCCCATTCTAGAGTTATTTCAGTAAGCCACTTTTACTCATAACTGTCAGTCATACTGAGGCTGAATAGTGCTAGGAATCACTTAGCTAGACCAACATGTTATGTCTATCAAAACAGTAAAGATTGAGAAGAACTGGCAGTTGACTCAAATATTTTTACTGCATTATTGGGAATATATAGGTCAAGACATACATAAGCATTAACTCATGATTAAGATATGACACCAAAAAATGTCCCTGTTAAATTTAGAGGGCAGTTTCTTTCTTTTTCTTCTCTCCATCCTCTTCTAATCACTATGGTTAATACATACTTATATCTTGTAGTTATCCAAACAACTATCATTGTACTAGAATACAATTTAATTTGGGTTATATCATAAATACAAGAATTGTCAAATCAAGTAAATAATACCGGTTGCCAAACATTTTTCAGCTGCACATATCTTAATACATTATCTTATGTATTTCTCTTAGATTAGCATTTATATATGAAAGACAACATAATATTGTGAATTAACTTATATCTAACCTATATACTTGAAATTCAATTTTATTATCTGTTAAAATTATTTAGAGTTTTAAAACATTCTGTTATGAGTAATTTGAGTATTAGAATGCTACATTTCCCCCCTATCTTGTTACATTCAGTCTAATAACCTGTAATAATATTTTATGGTATATTGCTTAGAGTGCACTTATCCTTTATGCTTGTTCTTTATACTTAATTAATTATAAATTTACCTTGTAACTGCTTTTCAACTCTTTTCAGCTCTTGTAAGATAGAAGAAATCTCCTGCAGGGAAAGCAATGATAATAATTAGCTCACTTGAAGACATTTTTATGTGATAAGCAATGCTTCTCACACTCATTTGCATGACACTACTTTTCTAGCAACAAGTCACAAAGTAATTATGATATCAGTAAACAAGATTCAACTTTTGAAACTCTATTAGAATTATTTATTCAATCAGCTAATAAGAGAAGATGAAGTTCATGGCAGTACAAGCATATAAGCAAAGATTCTGAAAAGCTTGAATTGATATATCTTGTGATAACTTGGTGAAGGTCTTAAGAATTTTCTTCAGGAAAATATATAAAATATAACCTCATTTTTAGAGTAATTTCCCAAAAAATGCAAACTGGTACAATTTTTGAGTAGGAAACAGGAATCTATCAAGTCATTTCTATTGATTTGAGCTTAGCTCATTTCAAGATGGCTTAATTTATAATGGTAATTATTACAAAAACAAGAATGTACTAAAGTGAAAAACATAAAAAAGTTCCTTCTTCAACCTTTTGCACCTTTGATGCAGCAAATAACTTTAAACTCCAGTAAGAGATAGCTAAAGGCATAAATTTCTCCAAATCTGTGCATTTCTTTTAAAATGTAAAATCTATAAAGTTTGAAAATAAACACTGTTCAAGAAAAAAAATATCATACCATGCTTGAGGTTTTCACAATAGGGACTTCACTTTCAGTTCTTAACTTGCTTTCTATTTCATCCCAATTCCGGTCTTTGTCTTTAAATAATATTCTATACATAAAAAAAAAAAAAAAAAAAATAAGCACCTTACTTCTGATAGTTAAAAGCCTACTTTTTATAAACAATAATAAAAACACAAAATATCTTTTCAAAGCTACACAAGAATAAAGAAACCACTTAACTTTACATGAGCTGCAAATTAGGTACTAAATCATTATTTCCAATAAACCCATTTATATGTGAGATCTGTATTATAAAAATAACTGGTTAAAATGTACTCATAAAACTTTTAATATTTATCTCTTTACTGAAAAGCAAATATAAAACAAATGAGGATGACATGTAATATATAGCAGTATAATTTCATCTAATATTTAAAATTCACCACATAAACCACTACTCATAACAAAAACAGATAAAACAGATGCATACTAAACATAAAACAGAATTAAGTTTAATTATCTGTGAACAATTGACAGAAAAACGCGTGAAAATTCACCCCTGTACATATAATTTTACAAATTATTTTATTAGCTATCATGATGCTACCACCATCCACTCTTTTCACAAGATATTTTATATCTCTATCAATTCTCACATATCCCTAAGAGTATTAAATATACTTAATTTCCTATAAAATAATTTAACGTTCACTAATTCATAACTTGTTATATACTGTATAGTCTAGGTATTTTGTACTTAGTCAAAATACTTGCTCTCATGAAATTAATATTTTACCTAATTCATCAGAGAATAAGTCAACATGCGTTAACTGTTTCTATTATTATTTTTGCAACCTATGTGATCTGTTTAATCTTATCGCTTTAGTATTTTCTGTAATTTGCAATTAACTTCCATTCCATATAAGCACAATCACTTCCCTTTTATTTTTATTACTAAAATGACTAATCACATAGAAAAAATAAAAAGTATAACAATTAAATCCTTCTAAATTTAAAAAAAATGTATACACTTTAAAGTTAAGATTTAATTTAAAATAAATTAGCTACATGTCATTTATAAATAAACTATTTTATAATTTCTGGTTGGGTTTGCAAATGAGTCTGTTGTTTTTATTGTAATTGCATTCAGTGATTAAGTACATTCTAAGGTCATTTTAGGTGAGGTAATTACACATAGAGTCCTTTAATGATTACGTCACTACTAGTTTGTTGGATGGTCCCATCTTATTTCACTAAGAGGGCATTCTTCAGCATGACAACCCATCCTCCAGCGAACTGTTAATACAGCTTGTGTCAGCTATACCTTATCTCTGGGGGTGAACTCAAATGAATTTGCAGAGGAGAAATATGCTAAGCTTACCCAGTTAGTTATTATACATGATTTAAGAAATCTGTAGGTCTCAAGCACATACATGCTTATTAATACTGAGAACTATGCCTTAAATCTGGTTCAAGCACTCAATGCAGTTGGTGGTGACTTATACGTTACTCTGAATTTAAAAATACTAAAACTATATTCTAAAACTAGATTATATAGGATTAGTAACATTATTACATTTAAGTATTAATTAAATATCTCATTTTATTAAATAAATGTAATAAACATTGATTAAAGAAATTTTATATGGGAATTAGGTCACCATTTGAATGGTTTTTGATGTATATTATTTGCTAAAGCACTGCTTTGAAACCCTCAAAACTGAGGAAAGCAGAGAGACAAACAGCAGTTATAATTCACTGAGATGAATATAAGAACAGAAATACAGGATGTGATATTGTCAGAGGCATTTGAGGAAATTCAGAGGATCCTTGAGAAACTGGTACTCAATGTTAAGTCCTCTGGAATGGGTAAAGTTGTCAAATAATAGACAGTTAGGTCAAGTGAGAGTATTAGAGGATAAAAATACAACATATGTACATGAAATGGAACTGGGGAAGATTAACTTTAATACAACATTGTCCCTATTTCACACAAGACGAAAGTTAGTGAAGGGGTCAGATACTGAAAAAAATGATAATGACTATAAACAGTAAAGGAATTTAAAAATCCAGTTTTCTGAATTGTAATTCATGGAGGTATTTTATGGTTTCAGGTCTTATGTCTAAGTCTTCTATTATCCATTTTGAGTTGATTTTTGTACACAGTATGAGGGAGGTATCTTGGTTCATTTTTTTGGCATGTCTTGGTCCAGTTTTCTCAGCACCATTTATTGAAGGGCTGCTTTTGTTCCACCGTAAGTTTTTCACTCCTTTGTCAAAGATTAGTTGACTATATATTTATTTCAGGCCACTCAATTCTGTTCCATTGGTCTGACTGCCTGTTTTTGTACCAGTACCAAGCTGTTTTAATTACTATATCACAATTCACAAGGAACTCACACAAATTAGAAAAAACTAAGCAAAAAGCCCAGTCAAAAAATGGGGAGAAGAACTAAAAAGATATTTCTCCATAGAGGAAATACAAATGGTCAACATGCACATGAAAAAATGCTCAACATCACTAGGAATCAGGGAAATGCAAATCAAAACAACGAGATGGGCCACATTAAAAAATCACATAATAACAAGTGCTGGCATGGTTGTGGAGAGAAAGGAACACTTTTACACTGCTGGTGTAATCACTGGTCCAATCACTACGAAAAGCTGTATGGAGGACCCTCAAAATAATGAAAATGGAACTATCATTTGACCCAGCAATAGCTCTTCTGGGTATCTACCCAAAGGAGACCTCAATACTTACACAAAGGGACACCTGTGCTCGGATGTTTGCTGCAGCACTATTTATAATTGCAAGGACATGGAAACAACCCAAATGTCCCAAGACAGACGAATGGATGAAAAAGATGTGGTATATATCACAATGGAATATTATCCATCAATTAAAAATGACGAATTTGATGAATTTATGATAACATGGATGTGCCTAGAAGTAATATTAGCAGAAACAAGTCAGAAAGAAAAAGACAGAGACCAAATGGTTTCAGTAATATAGAGGACATAGGAAAAACAAACAAAAGGTCAGGAGGAAAAGTCAAAAAAGCTAACAACCAAATTAAAGAAGATAGCGGGGGTGGGGGGTCAGGGGAGGGAGGTGGTGGGTGAACCCTGGGGAATACAAAGATGTGAAATATATATATAAATAATTTAATAATAAAATAAAATAAAAACCCAGTTTTCACCTATGAAAGATCCCTCTTCATAACTTTTCTTGGTCAACCAAGAATACACACTGATAATTTTCTAATGAGGAAGATGAGACTAAAGTTTGACATTTTAATTAAAAGAAGTCCCAAAATCTGTCAATTTAAAATATTTTGTTGAAAATTATTTCTGGTTATTAATATAAATTGATGTAAATAATTATAGCTAACTTAATTATAAGAGGGCTATTATCTAGAACATTAGTTTCTTTTTTTATTACCTTTGTAGTCTAGTTATGACTACTGCTTATATATAAAAGGAAAGGACTATGGTAGTGGTTAGCAGAAAGATTCAACACTACTGACTTCACTAGTTCCTAACAACTTTGGTAAGAGAACTGAGAAAAACAGAACAGGTGAATCTTAATAATAATATAATTTAGGAGGTTTCATAACAAAATAATACCTGATCTTTCCAGCTGTTTTATCTATAGACTGTCTTATCTTCTTAGAGAACTGAAAGACGGATGACAGCAGCAGATTATCTCCCATGACCTGAAACATTCAAGGAAAAAAGTACACATTAAAATATTACCTTTGTATTACAACCAGCACTAATCTTTAATTCTCCATACTTCAGGGAATTTAGTTTCATGCTAATTTTGTGACAGATCAGTGAAGAATATTATCTGTTATGTAATTAAGAAAAATAACTATTAACGAAGGTATTCCTTTTTGTTAAATAATTTGTAAAGTTTCTATATTATTTTGCTTGTACCACTTTTTCAAAAGCTATCCATATTATCCTATATTCAATTACTACTATGATTCTCTCATGTTTCTAATTCAAGTTACTATAAAAGGGAAAATTTAACTTAGAACACTAAGATTATTATAAATTCTTTTGCTAAATAATATAACTAAAGGAGGCAAAAAAATTATAGTTCATGCTCTATTATGGAGTCTAGTGGGAGATACATATTTTAAAAACTTACTTAAAATATTACATTTTTTATGATGAGGGTTAAGATCATTCCAGTTGAAACTCATGGGCAAAATTGGGGTTGGTAAAATTATAAAGGTCAGAGTATAGATTTTAGGCCCTATGACCTCTCTCACAATCACTCAACTTTCATATCATAGCATAAGCATATATAGGCAGTATGCAAACTGGTAGACATGGTTGTGTTGTAATAAAACTTTACTTAACAGAAACAGGTGGCAGGCTAGATTTAGCCAGTGACTGTAGTTTGCCAAGTACTAAGTCATGAAAAGAACAGCTAGTATAGAAAGGTAGGACTGAAGTTGGGGCTAGATGTGGGTTCCAAAATCAGATCCTTATATTGTCAGAACTGTATTGAACTATATAAGAAAACCCAGAAAATAAGATGTTGCCTTGGATGTTAAGAAGATTAAAGACTAGTGGGGGAGACAACAGTAATATAAATAGGAAATATTAACTATTTTATCAGAAAGGTATATCAGCACTAAATTTTGTAATTCAGTACTGTATTGATTCTAATGAAAGGAAGTTAAATGAAAGGTGGCATAAGCGAAGGCTTCATGGGAAATCAGAACTCAAGAATGAAAAATATTTGAATTTAGTGAGGAATAAAGAATTACCTAGGATGTTGAAAAGCAACATAAAGGCAAGGAAATTTTATTTTGTGAACTGTGATGAAACAAGTCAAGGAAGAATGTTAGATATATTCATTAGAAAGGAGTGAGAAATTCAAGATAGTCTAAGAAAAATTTACACAGAAAAAGGTATCTCCACTCTACCCCTCATAATTTACAGTGTATTAAGAAGTGCTATAAGCCTTGAGATTAAAATTAATCTACATGTTCCTAGTTTCTTTAAAAATACAAACTTCTAGGCCGGGCACGGTGGCTTGTGCCTCTAAGCTTCAGCCTACGCAGCAGCTGGGGCTAGCGATTGCGGTTCGAGTCCCGCCTGGGGCCCTTAGCGAGACCTAGTTCCAAAAAAACAGCTGGGCGTGGTGGCGCGTGCCTATCACCCCATCTACCTGGGAAGCTTAGGCTGAGGATTGCTTGAGTCCGTGGTACCCCGGGCAACAAGAGCCTGCAGTTCCATGGGCAAAAATAGCAAGACCTAGTCTCAAAAAAAAAAACCTTCCACATAGATTTACTGTTTTTAGAGGACTTATCTTTCCAGAGTTGAGGACAGAATGAACATGTGTAAGAGACAAGAATGGAAAGGTAACCACAATCTCTTATATCAGGTAGATTATTTTCTATGTTACACACACATTTATTTACATACTAACTTCTAGCTCCTGTTTCACAAATCCACTGATCCAACATGCTGATGACCAAATCTTCCTTTCTACTTTTTCCTCTTACTCATCCCCCTAAACCTGAATCTGTACCACCTTCATTCTCACTTTATAGCAAGAGTTACAACATATTTTGTTCCTCAGTTCTTTTCATGATGCTATTTGAGATAACAAACTTTTTGACTAAATTCTATTATATTCTTCATTTTCCCCCAAACTAATTTCATTCACTTTACCACAAACCTTTTCAAAAAGGTTCTTTCTCCAGTTTCTCAAAGCCATATTAATCTATTTTAATGACATTAATTTTTGTCTGCATTGATTCACAGGTACACAAAAGTAACTCTGTATTCATGACCTACATCACTTGCCTAACTCAGGATACTTTTTCTCTTCATTAATATAACTAGCACTTATGAATCTGCCATCTATCATCTACCATCTAAATCCAAAACTAGCACCTAACAATAACCAGGGATGTATTAAAAAACAGTCATTCTCTCCACTTTCTCCATGGGATTTATTTCACCAATAGGATGTTAGCAGATATAACAGTGCAAGGACTTAAAATGTTCTTGGCATTCATGTTTCTGACATAACTATGACAAAAATAAGCACAACTTAGTCTACTAATCCAACAGATAAGTGGAGCAAAACTGAACTAAACTTATAACTTTTAATTGTCCATCTGAGCCAGATAAACAACAGGTATGCAGTAAGGGAATACTTTGCTCTCTGCCACCAAGATTTTTAGTTTGTTATGAATAGCTGACTGACACAATTTATATGTAATAATATGCTTTCTTCCATCTTTTATTTCTGCCTCCCTCTATGCAAGGTAAAAGATACCTTGAATTCCATTCATCACTACTTTGTGTTCCTTTATCACTCATTACATCCACTTGTCCTAACTATATTTAGATTTCTTAACTTTATAAAAGAACCACACTATATAAGATTCTTAAAGAACTTTTTAAATTTAATGGTACACTGTCAAAATTCACCCATATTATTGCATTTTGCTTTAGTTTTGATTGCTTCATAATTGTTCAATTTGTGAATGTACAATTTTACACACTTACTTTTGTGTTGTAGAAACACAAGTTTTTCAAGTTTTCATCACTGTCTATGTATTGTTACTCTAAATATTCTTTTGCTTGCTATGGGAGATTTCCCTTGGATATATACACTAGCAGTAAAACTACTAGGTCATGTGAAATGTTTATGATCAACTTTAGAAATAATGTTAAACTATTTTCTATACATTCACATCTTCTCTAACATGTAATTTTTTTGCTTTTTTTTTGTTTTTCCATGTTTTTAATGCATGTTTCTGCATTTTTCTACTGGGTTGTTTTGCCTTTTTTAATTGCCTGGTAAGAATTCTTTTTATATTCTCTAGACTTATCCTTTGCAGATGGCTATGTTTTGCTAATCTTTTAGTTATTCAAAATTAACTAAACTGTTTCAAAGTGGAAACTTTGGGTGTTTTTGTTTTCTCTTTTAAGAAATGACTACCTAAATTTTTTACTAAAAGTTTTACTTTCACCTTATAAGAACTTATTCATTTGGAGTTATTTGTTTATGATGTGACATCAAATTGCAATTCCATTCTACTCATAAGGACAATCATTTTATTTGTTGTCCCATTTACCGAACAGTTGTTTCTTTTTCCCACTGATGGGATATGTCACACCTGCCATTCTTTATGGTTTATGGCTTACTTACTTCATCCCTGCTCCAGGTTCTCCGCCTTGTAATTGTTAAGTGATCAGGAGGCTCTGTTGATTGAGTTCTTAAATCATTAGAGTGACAGTTGTTTCCTTCTGGTGTTTTAGAATGAACTAATGGAGGAATTTTTCGGAAGTTGAGGCTTTCATCAAAAACGCGATCAACCAACTACATAGGACAGAAGCAAACCCTTGTGAGAATAATTTCTAATGTACAGACACTGGCACTGTAATTTTTATGATTAGACAGACGTTATTACATTCTCAGGAACAAAAGCATGGTATCTTCAATAAACCAATTACTCTCTTTTTTTGTAAACACTTCAAAGGTGTGTTTTTATAAAATGGATGTTCATCTATAGATAAGATTTTACTTTCAAAATCCAAAATATGTAACTAAGTTAAATTCAGTTCTTCCATAGATAAGATTTCCCCCAAATGGAAAAAGATGGTAGATAGAAAAAGCTGAGCCATGTAGATGGACAAGGAGCTCATTTTACTCACATTGCCTTACCAGTGTAAAATAATGTTTCTTTTTCTTTTAGTTTCCTATCTTGTTTTTCCTCCCCAAATCCAGCTGCCAAATTTCTTCACAGATAGATAAATTGCAAACTCCAATTAAGTTTACAAAAGGAAAACATTTTTAAATCCACAAAGTAAGCATTTTGGTCTTAATCAGTTATACATCAACAGTGCTACAGAAATGACATATTCCAGTAAAAATGGTAATACTGCCACCTATAGTGCAAACTATATACACATAAGTACAAAGTAACTCAGGTTTACTGAAGAAAGAATAAACTCTAGTACAATATTCACAAATAAAATAAAAAGGAAAAATGAAAATCTATTCAGTGGCAAAGCCTGAATAATTTTATTGGGTCTAAGTGTATAATCATATTAGGTAAAATTTAGTTAAGAAAGCAGAGAAAATAATAACCTCATCATTTTAAATGCACTAGAAGAACTGTGTGTATCTAGACCATCAAGGAGATCCTTTTGTTTTTCAGCAATAAGGATGAATTTACACACATTTACAATTGGTCTATGTGTTAACAAAATTCTACATACAATGATGAAACCATTTACCAAATTACATGATACACAAAGGGGAAAACAAGCAAAAAATGAGCATTAAAGAACTTGGTAATAAAAGGAATGTGACAAAAGGCAAACAAAGCAATTATTACTAGAATAGTACTAAAACTAAGTATAACAAAAAGGCTAGTCATTTTTGGCTACTATTGAAAACAGCATTTTATAAAAATAAAGTAGTGGAATCATCAATACTGAAGGCTTATGTTTTTTTTTTTTTTTTTTCTGTAAAGGACAAGGTAGTAAACATTTTACACCTTGTAACTATCATTCTCCATCTAACTACTCAATTCTGACACGTAAAACAAGATATCCAGACAATAACAGTGTGACTTTGTATTAGTAAAACTTATTTCAAAGATCAATGTTTTACATGCATTTCTGAATAGCTATAGAGAGGGGCAGAGGAATCACTAATCTTAGATGTTAAAGAAACCCTCTCAAGCAATGCTATGCAAATGGTACCCCCCTGATGTGAAATATACTCTATATACTAACTTGCATTCCAGAATTTATAAGAAAATAATAGAATGGCACTTATATATGTATTTGTGTGTATTTCAATTTTCAAAGTACTGTATCCTGGTGTATAAATATTTGTGTATGTTCATTAACAAAATTATAGGAAGTAGTAAAACCTGAAAATTTTTCTTTGCTACTAGAAATAATCTAGTCATGAAATATTTTTTATTTGGAGTATTTTCATAGCCAAACTTTGTTGAAATTTTATATAATCTTTTACCAAATTTCAGTTTGTTTTTCAGTTTAAATTTTCCGTTTCAATATATTTTGAAACGAAAAGTTTCAAAGTTCAAGTAAAGTTTCATAGTTCAAGTAAAACTATGAACCAATAATTAGCAAAGTATTCTGAATAATTTTACAATTACATTAATAGTAGACCAAGAGTATTAGCCTTTGCTAGTTTTGTTATAAAAATATGAAAGAAATCCGTTAAAGCAAAGTTGGAGAATGCAAAGCTTCATGCAAACAGGGAGGGTGAAGAAAACTAAAATAAACTAAGCAAAAAGCTAAAAGCAAAAGAAATAAAGAAAAGAAAGAACCTTATGCATTTCTCCATGAAGATCTCCTACCTCTTCTCTAGTGTCTATGGCAGAGCCAGGGGTGGTGGCAGCAGTGCTTACTGTGGTACTAGGGGCAGTGCCTGATGAAGTCACTGAATCTATCTCTCCTGCTACATCGTTGATTTCCCGAGCAATGAGTGCAAGATCTTGGCTGATCCTGGTAATAATTTGAAAAAAGAAATTTAATTCCTTTTAAATGACAGCTCTAAATAACAATCAGTTATGACAAAATGAGTTACTTAAGTTGTATATCCAACGAAAGCTTTGTACCCAAACCTTAAGATTCTTTGACAATGTGATGAACTATTCTGATACTAAGCTTTAAACTTTATTTCAAAAATTAATACTACTTAATTCCACAAACACTGAAAGTTGTTCTATTTTGAAAAAGTATTCTAAACATACCTATGTCTTTTAAAATGCACTGTTAATGCTGATATGTTTTTGTATGTTGCTTTTGTAATCTTCCTCATTGCTATATTAATATAGTCACAAGAATTTTTAAACTTGGGGGTGGTGGACAGAATTTAAGGACCCCGTGAACTTGAATGAGAAAGAGCAATTATCACTTATTTTCACTAACCTCTCAATGAAATAGCAGCAACAAAGAGTAGTGCCTTTAACATTAGAAATCACATTCTATTGTGGCCAATAGAAATCACATTTTACTTGCTACAGGTATCTCCAGACATTTGTAATCACTACAAAATTACTGCAGTGATTAAACTCACAGCAGTAACATTGTTTGTACATTAACAAGGAGCCACATCATCTAAAATTTTTTAATTTTTTAAAATTAATTTTAATGCATTTCAATATGATCACACTTTGTTTTCTAAGTATTTTTATGCTTATGTATTCAGAAACTAATTAGTCTAAGAAGAACTTCATAACTCCCTGAGGTGACCAAAGGTGTCTACGGTACCAGGAGGTTAGGAACTCCAATACAGCACTTCATATTATGCATAGCACTTGCTAACATACATGTCATTTGAGGGTCACAAAATCATATGGTTTATTTCACTGTGGACACATTTTCAGAGAAGCTGAGTGGCTTATGTTAAAAAATTAAAAGTATTAGCTAATGCAGGTGTAACTATCAGATCCCAGGTTTAGAGCTTATTTTCATAAAGTTATTTAATTTTGCTTTGAGCAATATGAATTGGCAAATTAAAAAATTGCTGCTCGTGATAATTAAGAGAGAAAACAGAACTTTTTCCTTCAGTGCTATTTTTCATAGAGGGAGAATCTTGGTTGGGCACAGTGGTGCATGCCTGTAAGCAGCAGCCTAGGAAGCCAGGGCCAGGGATCGTGGTTTGAGTCCTGCCGGGGGCACATAGTGAGACCTAGTTCCAAAGAAATATAGCTGGGCATGGTGGCGCGCACCTGTAATCCCAGCGACCTGAGAAGCTGAGGCTGGGGATTGCTTGAGTTTGTGGTAACGTGAGCCTGTGGTTCCACAGGCAAAAATAGTGAGACCTAGTCTCAAAAACAAACAAACAAACAAAATAACCAAAACAACCCACTAATACTGATAATACTGTTTTTCTCAAAATATTTTCAGTCAGGGAGACTTGGGGTTTTTCTAAATTGTTCATCTACCAACCATGAACTCATCTGGTTACTTCTGTATAAAAGGCTGTAGAATGAGAGAGTATTCTTTAAGAGTATATATGAAAGTTTCTACAATTTTAAAATACAAAGTTATTTTCCAATGAGCAAAATGTGAACCTGAAAAACTTGCAAGGAATGTATAAAAGTTTAACTACAGATTTTATTGCAAAAATTGTAAGTACAGTAATTGTGTAAAAATTTAACTACAGGTTTAAATAGAGTAGCTAAGTTAAACTGAAGCATAGGTATAACCCAAACAGAATCAATCTGTGGTCATTATCTTTTGAATTTCCCAATAACAAAAGGTACAAAGAACAAAAATAAATGCTCACTGATACCTTCTCATGTGCCAAGAACTTTATTAGACACTCAGGGCTACAGTGGTGAAGCAGACAGGCTATCTGCCCTAATAAGCTTAGGATAGAGGTAAGCACTATTATATTATAGTCAAAGTCATCATCATAAGCACCATGAAAAAGCTTTATTGTCAGCAACTCAATCCTCACAAACACTCTGTAAGAGAGGTATTAAATTACCTTGTTGTATAAACAAGGAAAATGAGGTCTAAGAGACTTTATATGATCATTTTGGGGTTAAGGTTACAAATACTAAGTGGAATGACCAAATCTTTTTATTAGGTCATACTATATCTCATATTATCATTCCATATATAGTTTCTGAAAACTTGCTCACTGTTGATGCAATTCTCTTGAGAAATGGGAGTTGCATGAAGACCTTGTGGTGACCCAGGAGAAACACAGAGGGGCTGACTGACTGCTAAGAACACTCGCTTGATAAGGGAACAGCATACTGTTTCCAGGGGCAGTTCACTCTCATGTGTCTCTTGGCAGTCTCCTTGGTCAAAGTCACTCCTCATTCTCTACTACCCCTTTCCTTCTCCCTCCTACTTATCCTTAAACTCCTATTTATCCCTCCTACTTATCCTTGAGTCAGCTCCCAAGGCTGATAGCAAACTCAGAAGCATAGCAAACTAGTTGATACAGTATGTGGTACCACTCAAAGCCTTCCTCTGTATTCAACTGCTATAAAAAGACTGTTGTACAAATAAACTTCACTGCATGCAAGTTTTCCCTGTGCAGTCATTCTTTTGGGCTTCGGGCTATTTCCATGAGCCCCCCATCTGGTTTGCCCTGCACACTGTGTTCAGGCTATGGATTCACTAGAGACCTACAAGCCTAGTTGTGGGTTCACTAGAAACCCACAAAATCGTGACCTGACTGTGGGTTCACCAGAGATTCACAGGTTAGATTGTGGGTTCACTAGAAACCTACAAAGGGATTAAAGTTCTCCCTATTATGTTCAATTCCTATAATTTACTGAAATAAGGTAGGATGAGAAGCAAAATAAGCTTAATTAGATAAAAAAATAAATTATAAACATCAATTTATCCAAAATTGTTTTTCCTGAAAAGTATTTTTATACAGACATCATACAATTAAACTGATATTTGTAGAAGCAAGATATTACAAAACTATATGCAGTGGTAATCTCAACATGTTATGCATTAAAAATTATACTAAAATGAGCAACTTTTAATAGACACCACAGATATTGTTCAGTAAGTAACCAAAAAACTTTCTTTAATTTCTAGAATGTTTTATGCCAGATGCTTATTTGCAAGGTAATTCCTATACTAAGTTGGCTCAACAATAAAGAACATTAAATTAATTTCAATACACATTGTTTAGAAATCTCAGCACCATTAAAACCAATAGGAATTCAAAAAGGCACAAAAATCAAGAAAAAAATGAAGCCATTAATATATTCAGGTAGAAGTAGACATATGATTGAATATAGAGCATGGACCTATTAATGGTTGTTAAGTCTAAGCTTGCAAATTAATTCTTAATGTATCTTGATTTTACCTATTAAAATATTTTGTGATTTTTTTTTTTTTACATCTCCTATATCTATATGGCTTTTCTTAAACTTCATGTTTTTAACGCCTGTTCTCATTTTCAATTTCCATCCTCAGAGAAAGAATTCTAAAATGACAGAAAAACATTTTATTTGGACATCTGCAATTCATCTTGCTTCCTTTGCAATATTAATGAAACCTCTTATTCTTTAATTTCCAATCAGAGAAGTAGTATATGGTACTCTTAGGCAAGAGAATGTGATAAAGGCATAGTCTTAGAAAATGTTTTTTAAAAAGTGCAGAGACTAAAAAATAACTGTTAATTTGAATGTGTACACAGATGGTTTATTCCTACTCTCATCATGTGGACCTGGCCTAGTAAAACAGAGTAACAAAAACAAGTTAGATGTAGACAAGTTATTTTGAGCCAATGAGTAAGGTACTAAAACTAGTTGAGCAGCTATCCCTTACTCCTTTATATAGAAATTTTTATTTCTATAGCCTTTTATCCAAGGTAAAAAATACTTTCACTGTATAAAAGCTCACTTCTGCCTATATCCCCAAAATGTGGTACATCCTTTATATTGCAATTAAACATTTTCAAAGTAAGATAAATACAGTAAGATATGTTTCATTATGTCACTTATGGATAAGAAAACCCACAGCATTTATTCTAGTATATTTGAAGATACATATACTCATCCCACTGCTTTCTCTGTACTCCTTTTAAGTATAACTAACATTTATTAATAGTTTAATAAATTTCAAGCGCTAGATTAAAAACATGTATCTCAAGTTGACATAATTATGAAGTCCATTTGACACATAAAATCACTAACAACAGTCATTTAAACTGTGTGGGGTCACATGGACCTTTTGGAGACCTGGGTTTGAATCATACCAGGGTCTGATTCCAGGGTCCATGTTCCTGGCAATATGACCACACTGTATCCTTATAATTTAGATTATCCCCAGTGTTCAGCACTATTCTCTTAATTCACTCAGTATTTTCTGACAATATCATCTACTATCACAGCCTTAACAATTTTCCTTTGTGTGCTTCTACGACGATTCTAGCTCTCAACATGTTGAAGAATCATTGTTCAACTGTGAACTAGACCTTTTTAAGTACTTCACAGTCACTATGTCCAGAATTTGCATTTTTCTCCTTGTTTTTGTGTTCCTTATTCTTACTCATATGCCATTTTAACAATCATGGAATCACTTTCAATTCTACCTTGCCATCCTGGGAATTGTTTGTTACCTTCCTCAACAGGGGTTTGATCACATTTGTACCCTCACAAACATGTATCTCAGCTCTTCAAATTCCTTGCATATTAACTTTAGAACAGATCATGAATCTACCTCTAGGTTCTCTTCTAAACAATTCTATAAATGCTTTCAGAGTTACCTACCTTTAATATAGCCCTAAAGTTACTTTTCTGTTAAAAATCTTCAAGGTACATACAATTACATGCACAGTCCTTAGCAGGAGTCTCTTTTTGGTTAGCTGGTTTTGAGCTAAACTTTGGTTCAGTCTGGTCATCCATAACTATACTGTCAGATCTTAAACTAGAGCAAACTTTCATTCATAAACCTCTTATATCTCTGCCTTACACTGTTTCTATACTTATTTGCTTCCTTCTTTTGACTCTGAACTTCTTGAGGATATGTTTAAGTCACCTTCACATCTGAACTTCTTGAGGATATGTTTAAGTCACCTTCACAGTCCACTCAGGCTATATATTACATTATGATCATAGGAATTGTTTATACAAATATATATAAAATATAAACTTGATTCAAAAGAAAACTGCAGGGTTATGTACACCCTACAAGAGAATACTTTTGGTATTCTGTGCAGTAGCACTTACACTTCAGTTGAAATTAGAATAAAAAAATGAGAGCCTTTATTAACTAATTAATCCCTACAGCTTACACATCTATAATGAAACATTGAATTAAAACATTGAATATTGAAACAAAATATCCTGATAACTAGGTATCTCTAACAAAAAAACCTAATGCTATAGCTATACGTAAAGATAAGTCTGAAATATGTATTTAAATGCATTTTGACTCAAGTGGGAATTATGTAATCTTCCAGTATAATTTTTAAATTAAATGTATTTTATTTGGTTACCTGCAATGGTAAAGGTGATGTTTTAACTGTTTACCTTAAAATTCATAAAGCCAGTATAATCTATCAAACTTCTCTTAAAAGCACAATGGCCTGTGGTAGTAGATATGGTGAGTTGGTGGTAGGTGCATATGGTGGTAATACTTGATGGGGTACTACAAAAGTACCTCATTTAAAAATAAGCAAATGAAAATGAAGAAACTGAGGCAGGAACTACCAAAAGCATATTTGTTAGAGATATTTGCAAAAAAGATTTCCATTTCCAATTGAAAGGATGAAACATGTTTTTGCTTTTGTTTAGTTTGTTTAATTTCCACTGCAAGTGAAAAATTAGTGTGTGCAGGTTTACAAAGTACTGGTTGAGTGACAGAATCTCCAAATCCTAAGCAAAAAGAAATGCCAAAGCATAAATATTTTGCAATAAATTAAGAACACTATTATGATTTTAAATAAAAATATCTTTTACCTATTAACTCTTCAAAACTACTTGATCTCAGAGTGAATTTTCTTAACTGACAATGATAGCTATTTTAAGAAAATGAAACTATTTCTTAAAACCTATATAGTTTGTGATTAAGCTATTTTAAAATAATTTTTATGCTAAGCAATGTACAAATTGTACAATAGGTACGTAAAATATCAACGCCAAATTTTCATACTTTGAATCCTTCCCCTTTTTAGTTCCTTATGTTATAGGTAATAAAATGTGTTGTAGATAATAAAATAATGTTAGAAAAAATACACATAAAGTAATAAAGTGCACAAAGAACAAAATGGAACCGTGGGAACATATAACTTATAATTCCTATTAACTTTTCCCTTTATATTATAACCCTTTTTCATTTGGGGTACAGGGAAATGGGCTTGGTTTAGAAGGTGTATCAGTTTATGGTAAAGAGCATGAGAGGAGGACTACCAAGGGGAAGCAGATACAATCTCTAGGTTTCCTCAGGTTTCACTTGAATCTGTGCAGCAGGACACCTCTTCACAAGGAAGGACAAAATGGGACAAGAACAAGTCTGCTGTCTCTAGATGTTCCTTAAAAATTAAAATACAGGTCAAGATTCTCTTACTATAAACATTTTGTGGAGTCTGCAATAGTTTATGGGTCCCAAAGCACATATATAAGCTTCCTTTAACTAGACTGGCTTAATTAATGCTTCAGTAATTATTCTCATAAAAATGCCACTTAAATCATGAAATAAAAATGTTTAAGCAAAACAATGAGATGAAAATGGCAAGTTCTCTAAGAATTTTAAACAAAAGCAATTATAATTGTAATTGGTAAAAATAAATAAGATACGGTATATAGCTACATGGCTTAATATCTTACACACTTTTCAAAGAACTTAAACTTCAACTATTATGGCATATGCTTAAGTATATAGCTTCTCTTCAGTTTTCAACCGTAAGTTATCAAATAAGAATCACATCTGTAGCATAAACTGTGATTTTTATTACAGGTCTCCCTATAATCAATCTGATGGTAGAAATTCTTATTTGGTATTTTCTTGGATTTGAAGAATGCTTGAAAAATCTTCCCACACAAATTGGTGGTAACAGCCTTCCCAGATCCCTAAAATAACCTAACAAATCATATCAAATAGGAATGTTCTACTCTGGGACAGCAGGGGAAACCTGTTAAAACTGTAATAAACATTTAATATTCCAAATAATTGTACTTTGATTTAATTTCAAGGAAATGAACTAAATACTGAACTCATATAATCATATATGTATGCAAAACTCTGCCTACTCTTAACTCTCCCCAGAGAACATTAGAATAGATCTCTACCAAGTATACTATTACTTTTTTGGAAGGTATAGTGAATCCAATATTTAAACGCACATTTCTAAACAAAGCGAAGCTGATACTAACAACCTCTCAACGTATATGAATTCATCAGGGAACCAAAATAATTTTATTTTAGTTGTGATAACATTAAAAGTACAAAAAGGGAAAGAAATGGATAGAGAGTAATACTGAAAAAACTAAGTTCATAGTTATCTATGGATTTCATTTCTTGGACTGTTAGTACAAACCAAGCAGAAGTTAAAACTTTGTTATCAAATTGAATATTAACAAAAAATTTCAGTTACTAAAGATTATCTCAATAAACCAACCTGGCTATCTCTTCTCTGTGAGCTGTCCAATCTCGGATGTAGTCTTCCTGTTCTTTTATCCGGTGCTTGAATGAAGAACTAGTAGGCATTGCTGACGCAGAGCTCTGCAATCGACTCGTTTTCAGGGCTGGAGAAGTACGTAGACGAGTATGTTTAGGGGAATTACGGTTTGATCCAAATTCATCTTCTGAGGTGGAAGCATAATCAGTAGGAAAGCGCCTCCATCTTGAATTTACTAAATTAGTTTAATTATTGAAAAAAGAATTATTATATTATCTTTTAGAGGAGATAAAAATAAAAATTCATGATTTCAAAAACACCGTGAGAGTACACACAACACAACTTTCAATAATGACATAAATATAACCTCACAAAAACAGTCTAAGCCTACTACTCCTTAATTATAGAAATATTACACTGGTGAATTAAAACAATGAAAAAAAAACAATCAAAAGATTGTGTTCTTTTGCAGTATGGTGAAAAAGCATTCAAATGAAAAATTCACTAATGATAAACTATTAAGCAAGCTCTAGTTGTTATTCATGAATGTTTAGCTAGGGAACTTTTTAACTGAAAATATATCTCATTTCAGTGAAGATATGTATTTTATAAAAAATGACAACATAACAAAACAAAACTAAAGGAAAAGATTTCCTCATGCCAAATGGAGTTTCAACATGGAAATGGAAAAAGCCCTCTTTCCCCAACATACAAATGTGCATAATTCCTACTGTGGAAATTACATCTTTATGTTAGGAAGAAACATTACCTCTGTCACTCAACATCCTGTTATGCTATGATTGGAAGAAATCTTTTTACATGGTAAAAACACAACAAAACATCTTTGGTACAACTTTCTGTTTTGACACTGAAAGCATATGGTGAAAATAGACAATGGCAGCAAAACTACACGGAGGGAAACTCCAACAAGCAATTCTCACAACCACTGACATTTGAGGCACAAAAGATACTATGAATAGTCACATTATAGAAAGTAGCAATAACTGTTATATTCAAAGGTTAGTAGAGGCATTTCAAAATTGATACTGACAACATTATTTAAAAAACCTGAAGCTAATGCAGATACTTTATAATTGTTAATGAGTCAAACATACAAATAAGTCAAGAAGCATAAAGAGGTTTAAATATAGAGATAATGGCTAATCATGGTATGCTTCAGAGAACTTTTTAAATCTACGGGTTAATCCACAGATTTGTATTTAGCAGTGTAATTTTTAATACTTTTAAATAAATAAATGAATTCCTTGGTATTGACCATATGTTTTACCCAAATTAGGCAAAACCTACTTTAAATGAGACCTTTTTGGAGATCTTGTCCCACCTCTTCAATTTTTAAAACAGAAAGAGACTTAGTTTGGTAAAGTCTGGAATTCCACCATTCTACCCCATAAGATCTTTTTTCCCCAAAGCCCTACTAACATATTTACCAGGGTTCTCTAAAGGCTGAGGTAGCTCTTAGATAAAAATGATACAAACTGTTGTCACTAGAGTTGACTTAAGAAACAGCAATGAAACAGAAATCAGAATATGTCATAAATGAGTTTACCTATCTACCCTGATTCACATTCATATGAGTATGAGAGAATAAAGATAATCAGATACTTTATGGCTTTCTGTAAATGTATACAAATATATACAGAGAACTCTGGGTAACTACTCAAAAAGGATTTTGAACAGGTTATTTAAATAAAATTTCTGAATTTAAGTGTATTTCACTGACAGATTTGTCATGGTATAGATTTACTCATTTCTAGATATTCTGAAAAACTCTGACTTAAAAATAATTTCAGGACAAGACTAGAAATAACAGCAAAGAGGACTGAGGAAAAGTGAAAGATAACAAGTCAACTAGGTCTTGCTATGTTGTCTGGGGTAGTCTCGAACCTGAAGACTAGAGATCAGCCTCAGCTTCCCAGGCATTGAGATTATAGGTGTACACCACCATGCCAGGCTGTTTTTAGAGACTAGGTCTCGCTATGCTGCTCAGGGTAGTCTCGAACCCAAGAACTCGTGATCCCTAGCCTCAGCCTCCCAGGTAGCTGGGATTATAGGCGCTTGCCACCATGACTGCTTCAAATCTGTACTTTCTAATAAAGGCATTTCATTTATGATTAAATGTTCACTATCCCACCTCTGAAAGAATGTCATACACAAGGAAAAAGATCATTTGTTAGATTAAATTTTCTAATTTTTGATCTGGAAAATAGATAACTATACTTAAAAGTGAAATTTATTTAGGGAGAAAACAAAACTGGTAAGAATCTGAATAAAATGAAAAAAGACATAGTAACATTAAGCAGATATGATGTAACTAAAATAGTTAATTTAGAAAGAATGGCATCAATGGTTGAATACAAGTAGAACATTACATGAAAGCAAATGAGAAATTAAGAAACAAGTGTTAGTAATACCAGCTAACATTATGTAAGTAGAGTCACATTAGGGTTAACTTTTAAAAGTCTGAGTCTTGAGATGAGAAATTTTTGGAGACAGAGATAAAATTTCCTTTTTAAAAGAAATTTATGAAGTTTCCATAAATTATTTTTACAGGTCTAACTAGAAACTAGTAATAGTAGTGATGTTTCTAATAAAATTTTAAAAAGAAAAGCAACCAAAGAATAAAGCATATTAAAAAAAATGAAAGGTAGCAGTTTGTTTCTAGATTTGTTCTTTAAATGATAAAGTAAATAGGGCATAGTAGAGATATGAAAATATGATCAATATTCAAATAACTATGGGTTACTTTTACCAATGGAAAATGTATCATACACAGTGTACTATGAAGCAAAGCTGAAGTTACCTCTTAGATTGTATAACTGAAGAGTCAATATCAGACAAAGTGAAAGGAAAGGATGTTTAATGTCAGGACTGGTAGCCTGTTATTTACAAAGGACTTTTAATACTTTTGGTTTTCTTAATCTTGTTTCTTATCTATAGCAGCTATACATTTTATTTGAAGAAAAAAGTCCCCATAATCTGCCAGCTACTGCAAAAGAAATTTTAAATTAGTTACTGCTAAAGAAATTTTAAATTAACTTTAAATTTGTTTTTAATTTCCCCCAAAGACTGCTTATTTCATAGAATGTTAGAATGATTGTAGGAACTGGATAGCATAAATTATTCAATTTACAATAAAAAACACAGGCCAAGAGATGTCTTGCTTGATGTTTCAAGTTTAAGCCATGTTTACTGACTTCCTAGATTTGAAAACTTAAAGCTCGCTATTCCCCCAGTGTTACAATTAAATGTCAGAAAATCTCCGTTTTATATATTCAGGTAAACTAATTTAAAAAATGTATCTTCATTTCCTCTAAATGATACTTTTTGTAATTTCTGTGTTGTCAAAAAATTTTACATCTTCCCTAGAGTTTTATTTTGCTAGATAAGATCATTTATAGAATTTATTTTTTTATCACTAGGTTTATTTCATATATTAATCCTACTAAGTCATTTCAGGTGAATTACTGAGTGAAAATTTATACTGAAATCCCAATTTGTTGGATCCATATTGGTTGGCGAAAACGGTGGATGGCACAGAGAATAAAATTAGATAAAGTTCTCAGTTGTAGCAAATGAAAATAATCTGCTATACTAATTATAAAGCTTAATTTTGTAATAAAATTAAGTAGCACTCCCTCTTGTGGGAATAGTAAACCACTAATAAACATAGTGCCCATGATGTAAGAATTAAAAAAGGAAAAAAGTTATTAGGATCATATTACCTGTGGTTTTTATTTTTAATGTTAACATTAACACTCTTTGCCAATAAAACTCAGAATCTACAGATACAGTAAGTACATTTGAGAAAATAAACATGGCATCTTTATACTTTATGTTGATATATTTTTAAGGGAAATGAAATCACATAAGTTTTACATATATATATTATGAGCATATAGCAATAAGATAATTTGGGGAAAAATTCATAATACTCTGCAGTGGTCTTTTTTTTAGAGGAAGTAATAACTCAAGTCCTGCGTGTTCAACACTTAATTCTTATACTTGTAATTCTGAGGATTAGAATAAAAAAGGGGACACAAACAATCTATAAATAAGTCTAAGGATGCTAACACAATATTTTATTTTTATAATGTGCATTTAAAATATAAGGCTGCTTTAGCTTGAGAATTTAGTGTACTTAGTTTGAATATGTCTTATTTCAAAAGCTAAGGCTTTTTATCTTCTTTCTACATTTAAGTAACTATCTCAACTTTCTATTTGATAGTCACAATATCAACGATAGCTCAGCAAAATTATGCTTTTTTATGAAGTATAATTGCCATATTATGAGAAAGACTTGAGATAGTCATAATATCAAAGATATTTCAGCAAAATTGTTTTAAAACTATGCTCTACAATTATTTTAATATGATACAAGTGACAAAGATGCTAGCAATTGTCTTCCTAAAAAAAAAAAAAAAAAGAGTACTGTAAAATGAACATCTTGAGAGAATATAATCCTGATTATAATATGGATTTAGGCTTGTAAGGTAGAATAGAGAACCTGAACTTGGTACATATCAGAATGAAAAGATTACAGTGAATAATATCAAGATCTTTAAAAATTGTATATTTGCCTTGTAGATATTACTGATAATTCAATAATCTTATAGCTGTCCTTGGGAAACTTGCAAACAGACTATTTCTCAGAGCTAGACTAAATATGGTAGAAAAAGCAACAGAATGGCAATTGAAAGTGTGACCAGGGTAGGTTATTTTGTCTTTTTGGCTTTATTCTCTAAACTGAATAACCCTTCCAGCTTTTAAATTCTATGATTCTAAGTATTTAATATAATGCTATCAAATACCTGTCTAGGGCACTTTATTAAACAATTCAAGTTCTTCTGGGACATTTTTATAGAATTCCATTTTTATAAATTTCTGTATTCAAAAAGAGCAGAAAACACAGTTTATCTTTAAAAATATATAACAACTTATAACTGCTTTTTAGAACTACAGAGATATTCATAATTATTTTTTATCTCAACTGCCTTATGTGAAACACTGAGGAATAAAGCCATCACTCATATGTTAAGAGTCAGAGAATCAATAAAAAAAAAAAGAACTTCCTATACTACTTGGCAACACACAGTTTGGCTTATGCAAGATAGGAGAATACTTACACATTTTTTATCTATTTAGATAGAAATAAGGTAACAAAACAAGTGATATGGCAAAAGCAACTTGTCAGGATACACATCACAGAATGCTGTACCAAGAAAATGTGAATTAAAAGAGGTAAAGTTTATAAGAGTAACAATATGGATAAAGATAACCCAAAAGTTAGTAATAAGTCTTAAAATACTGGGCAATAAATCTATCAATCAACAACCAAAGTAACATGCAGAACTAATGGTGGTAGTAATTAAGGAAAAAAAAACCTCTATTCTTTTTAGCATCATGACTGATAGTTATCTTTAGCCTATATCCACTCCTATCAGAGCTATGACCATCATCACCATAACCACTGGTCAGAAGGAAGATAGACATGTGACTGCAGTGGAGGAAAGTGAAAAGAAGTATAAACTAAAGAAAAAATTTGCAAAATACTATTAATTTTTGGTCTTGCAGGCTATATACTGTGGTTTATGTAAAAATAAAAAGATTGCATACCAACTCAATTTCTTTCACTTTCATTGAGGACTTAAATGTTTGCTGACAATGATAGATCTTCAAGCAGTTTAACTTCTCTGGTCCATCCCTTTCCCTTACTGGTCTTTTCACACACACCCACACATAAGAGTCATTATGAAGTAATGAGATTATGTTTATAGGATACACAGCAACATATGTCTTACTGGTTTTAGCCCTGAATATGAACTACATGCCAGAAGGAGGTAAATTCTGGTAGGGGAGAAAATGGCTCTGTAATTATATTTAATGCTAGCTAATTACTATAGTTGTTAAATGATACAACAGCATTTTATGAGATAACGTTTAACCAGTTAAACTTCTACAGCCCAGTTTGAGTGACAGATGATTACAGATTGTCTCAAAAATTTACCTTATTTATGAGACAATAAATCTTAATTTATTTCACTGAAATAAATTAAGATTACTATTTACCTAACATACTTTCAACTGTTAAAAGTATATGAAGCATTTCAAAACGGGGGAAGGTAAAATGTCAATTTTTCAGTCATGAAAGGAGTAATAAGGGGCATATTATTTTCCTTCAGGTTGATAAATGCTTTGAAATCTCAATGAGACTATTCAAAAGTTAAACATATCCTTTAAAATGCATACTATTAATTTCTCATCTAATTTTGACACATAAATTCTGATAACTCACCAGTTAGCTGTTTAAATTCCTAAATCAGTTCAATCTACTTTTAATTTTGAAATGACTAATTTGCCTCAGGACATTAGTGTGTGTAACTTCTGAATTTTTTATTTAAAAGCTGAAATAATTGTTTTTTTTTTTTTTTTTTAAAACCTTTCATTACATAATGCTTCATTTTAGGAAGTAACTGAAAAAGAAAATCTGAAAACATAAAAGAAATATGCTCCTATTATAAAATATCTGCATCCAATTTACCTGGAGAGCCATGTGCTGAGGTCATACTTTTGACCTTGGAGTCTGAGAGTCGAGAAATGCTGTTAGCTCTAATTCTAGGAGTAAATTTATCTGAAGGTACTAATCTTGCTCCACTTCTAATAATGGCTTCTGTACTTCGTGAAGAGGCACTACTTCTAGAGATTGTTGCTTCAGAGTCACTGCGTGCTGATAATGAGCCAAGTCTTGTTCGACGGGGCTGAGCCAATAAATCAATCCTAGAGATGTTACGCCTTCCTGTGGGCGGTTTTGATGTGGAACTTGTTGTGGATACTTCAGAAGCAACAGATGCTTTGTCAGCATCAGCGAGTTCACTGTCTGAAGCTTCACCAAGTCGTGCTCTGCGAAGGAGGGAAGTCCTTGTAGGTCGTGGCCTTGGAAGAGTGGTTGACTTGCTGGATGAACCAGGTACTAGAGGAGAAGTCTTAGATTTAGTTACTTTACTTCCTTCCAGTTTAGAATGTGCATGCTCGTCAGTTGAGGTAAGTGGAGTTCTTCCATGAGACTTAGAAGAATAAGCTTCTTGATCAGATGACATAATATCAGAAATAGCAGAATGAGGTACACTAGAGGTTTGGTCATCATCTGTTAAATCTACTGAAGGCTGTCTTATTCTTCCACCAGATTGTACAAATTTACGACCATCTCCTCTTGAACTTATATCTGTGGAACGACTTTTTGTTTTCTTTTCAATTTTCTCTCTAGCACCTGAAGAGGATGATTTTGTGACATCTTTGGAAGGAGAACCTGTGGAACACCTATCTTTATAGAGAGCGGTGAAACTCTTTCGCTTTTGGGTTGACTTTCTTTCAGTCTCCCCAGTAACCAGACTAATTGTACTAGCTGTATCCACATCAGATTCTGGTGAAATAGAGTTATCTCTATTGTAACTGGGAGTATCTGGGCCTTCATCAGTTTTATTATCTTCACGCAACTTAGCTTCTAGAAAAGCCATTACTGCTTCAGTATCTTTTAGAATGAGAGTTGTGTCCATACTAGAATCAGTATCCATAGAGTCACTTCTTTCTCGAATTCTACTGGCAGATGCTAATACTAAAGAAGGGGGTGTTGATGAAGTCTGCTTATTTATATGGGGAATAAGTTCTATGGGTATGTTTGGGCTGGGCTTTTCTATGGTAAAGCTTCCTTGTCGCACTAATGACTTGGAAGTTTCTTTCTTGTCTCCTATCTTGGAAGTTTGACTTTTCAAAGTTTCCTCAGCTTTCCTTCGCTTGCTCTCATTTTGTATTACTCTTTCTCCTTTGCTTGTAGACTGTCCTGAATGTTTTTCTTGAGATTGTGACTCTTGTTTAAAAGAGTCTTCCCTACATTTATCTATCTGACTTGAAACATTTTTTGAAGATAATTTAGTAGGTGTCCATTGTGCTTGCTCCCTTTGTTCTTGTTGAAGTTTAGCTAATGTTTGCTTCACCAAAGAAGCTTCCTTATCAGTGTCGTTTTTCTCTTTTCCAGAACTGCCTAAGTGAAGCAGGGCTTTGTTATCTACTCCAATTTTGAGAGTATCACCATTTACTGCCTTATTCACTTTATTCAGTGATCTATCAGCATCTTGGGTATCTTTTAGGTGTACCTGTGTAGGTGCTTCTTTCTCCTGAAGTTCAGTATCTTGTTTTTCTCCTATCTCTGACCTCTGTATCATAACCTTTGTTCGGAAGCTCTCAAGAGATTTTTCTTCATTTGGAAGCTGAGGAAGAGTTCTCCTCCTCCTTTCACACTGACTAGCCAAGGAAGTTGTTGAACAAGTACTTCTCACTGAAATGCCAGATTCACTGATATCTGTATCTATAAAATAAAACCATGAGGAAGGAATTTATTGAGGGAAAACTAAATATAGACTTTATTTTATTGCGGGAAAACTAAATTTATACTCTATGTTAAGAAATGGCTTACAGTGTAAAATTTCAAATAAGCCAGCACTTTGACACAGTGATTTAAAAAAAAAACAAGTATAATATGAAGCCACACAAATAAGTATATTACCAAAATAAGTGTCCAGAAAGAAAATGGCTTTGAAAACATCTCATTTTCAACCTAGACCGATCTATTACTCTCTTTCACAGCTTTTATGGCAGGGAATTATGACCATTCTTGCTTTGAAGATTGACTTCCACCTTCACACATCTGTTCAAGAAAATAGTCTCTAGCTATATTACAGAACTGCACAAGGAATGCATAGTGAACTTGCTTATTTGCTACATTTTCAATTACATAACAAAGAATAAAACACCTGCTTTTTAATAAGTATTACTATCTAAGTAAACAAATGGCAGAAGTCAATGAGCTAATATAGAATTGAGTATTTGAGAATACTTAAGAGAATTTCCCCAGCACTGCAAGTAGAATATATTTTTGAGAAAAGATACATATCTTTGTAAGAAAATATAAATTAACATTTTCTTCATTCTAGTCTTTTGAGGATAAAAGGGAAAAAAGATACTACATGTATCTTCTGTGGTCTTTTGTTGCCTCTATAATTCTAAAAGTTTAGCATTTAAATTGCATAGTAACAGAAGGCTAAACAGGAACACACCTGCTAAACTTACTGACTTAACTTTAACAACTAGTTGTCTTATGTTTATATATATTATCTATCTCCTTAGTGCTACATGAAACATCTAAAATGTATAATGTCTATTTTCTGTTTTAGTATTTTTTTTGTTAGCATTCTACATGTCTTGTTTCTAATATATACATACATACTCCATGATTATTTAACAAGAACATTTTAGGAATTAAGTGAGCTTGTCAGGTTATCAAAATTAAATTATTTAGAACATGATGCAACAGAAGTGGTGAAGGCTAAGTGGTGTATCATTTTTATTTCAAGGGTAGAATTTTCCTTCCACAACTAATACCTAATTTTATAATACATTCTACAGTAAATTTACCTGGGCCTTATTTGATTTCATTGATTGTCAGTGACCAATTTATGTGAACCACTCTGCAAATCACTTAAAAGTTCCAAAATTTTCTTTAATACTGTCACTACTTTAATTTCTATAATAAATAAATGATATAATACATTGCTGGGTACGCTGCTCAACTACTTATTGGTATTACACAAAACCGAATCTAGATTTTTGAGATGCCACAAGTCAGAAACAAATTAAGTTTCCATTTCAAACAACAAAATTATGAACATAGGTAAGTCACATGCAAATTATCCTTGAGGATTTTATTTTAATTATAAATATAACTAGTAGAATCTCATAATAAAATCATTAGAAATGTATTTCAGTTTTTTAATGAAACTTATTTTTTCAATTTAAAGAAATTAAAAGGTAATAAAAATCATATTATATATTTTTATATAAAATATATTAAGTATAACTTAAGTAAATTCTTTTTCATTGAATATATGGTATAAAGTGGCATATTTGCTGTATTAGTGAAGGGGATAATTTATAATTGCGCTTATTATTAAATTTTCATTTATATATATTAAAATTCATTTATATATAAATTTGTGTATCTATGTGTGCTTCATCTACTAAATACATCTTTTAACTTCTGCTAGGGCTATATTTTAATATATGCATTATTAGTAGAAATCAAAACATATGTAGAATAAGCATGAGAACTTAGAAATGTTAAGTTTAATTCTTCTCACTGTACAGATTTATCTTATTTTTAAAAAACTGTTACGCAATTTACTAAAGTCCATAAAAGATTTTCTGCTAGGATTATATTTTAATGATATATATTATTAGTGATACAAAATATACCATAATACTAAAACTAGTGAGAATCAACTCATACATAGAATAAGCAAAAGTATGTAGGAGTAGTTATTTAAGTTTAATTCTTCTCACTGTATAGATAGATTTAACTTGCTTCTAAAAAATTGATGTGACTGCCAAAACACAAAAGAAAGAATACCATTCTCTATGGTTACAGACAATTCCATTATCCTTTCTTCTTGATCATGCTTTGTGTGATTAGCAGCCAAGCTAGCCCACTGCGAGACCCAGCGTTTGGTTCCAGATGAAGTGCCTTCCTACAGGAAGAAGATAAAGGAGAAAATTAAGAGGAAATAATATAATTTGGTGAAATACAATTCTCATAGGAAATAATATTTTATCATATACACTCGTCAAACAAAACAAAATATAAATTTTACATTGCTGTAGTATCATTTATAAAATTTCTTTTTCATAAAACTTCTTTTAAAAATATTCAGTGTATAAAAGTGAAGATTCTCTGGGTACCTTTTAAACTGTATTTTATTATCACTGTAATGAAGCACAAATTTCACTATTAAATAATAACAATAGTATTAAAATAAGTTCTTATTAAGCTAGATAACCTTAGGTGTTTTAACATAACTTTAAAGTTAAAACAGTGAAGTTGGTTTACTCCATACTATGATCAAGGACTCTCTAAAGGTCTAATCCCAAGCTGTTCTCTTTTATTTTCAGCAATCAGAGAGGTTCCATAGTTTCAAGGATTATTAAATCTGTCAGGTCAAGTTTTTAGGGATTTAAAATATGAGCCCCAAACTTTACACTGCTTTCTACAACATCTTACTATTTCCAGAAACTAGAAATCATTAAACCTTTGAGATATTTTCTATACCCAGTCTTAAAACTACATCTGCACCAGTTAAAATTCATTCATTTAGTAAGTGTTCTTTGAAATCTTACATGCAAGTATGAGATGGAATTTATGATGTTGCATTGATTTTGGACATATATTGGTAATTCTTATGATCATCTCCCCCCTCAGAGTAATCTTAAGCATTTAATATGGATGATCTAGGGACTATAGAACAAATTATTTACTCTAAAATCTAAGTCAAGGCTTAATATTTAAAGTGGAACAACTAGTAAGGAATAGAATGCAAATAAAAATTTAAGTTATTCAAAATAATTTTTTAAATTTATTGATTTGTTTATCATTTTCTTGCATTAACAATGGTTATTTTACTGCGTATGATTCAAAGGCATGGGATCATACTTCTTCAGATACAAGTCACCACTCACCACATCAATCCTACCATGAAGGTATCCTCAGATCTCCACAATATTCCACTGAGTCCCCCACCCCCAACCTTTGGCTTCCCGTTTCCCATTCATCCTTTAGCCACAATTTACAACCATATTTTTCAAGTACAAAACAATTTTTAAGCGTCAAATTTATTGTATGTATGATGACAGGTTAGATAATATATTATTTCAAGAGTACTAAGTTAAAGTAGTAGTTATACATAATGAAGTTTAAACATACCAAAGCCTACTAAATCCTGGAATTTCTTTTCAAGATTTTTAGCTGTCCACAGTTCTAAGCAACTCATTTCGCTAGGAATATCAATAGGGTGATTTTTTATTGGCACATAATTATGTAGAACCAATCAGGGAAGATTGTTCTAAATACCAATTTAAGGTCACGTCTTCAAAGGCAGGTGTACTCTGAGACTACATATAAATTTTATTTGGCATGCATTGAGGGGATAGAGGAGGAAATCTGATTAAGTCCACATTCACCAGGACCATTCTATATTAAAGAGAATACCAAAATTTTACTAAAACAACTACCACTTGCCTTCAATAAGAAAATTAAGGATTAGAAGCCAGAATATCAATCAAATAGGAAAAAGGAAGACAATGCAATAAGTGCTTCGACAGTTTTCAGAAAGATAATGTGACAATTTTAAAATTAATAAACATGCATTTATTGGTATAGAAAATATTTGATTTAAATTTTATACAAGTGTCAAGCTATATTTTACTTCATTTATTAAGGCTTATTAAACTTATTTACTATGTGTATATTAAATTAATGAGAGACAGTACAGTATAATGACAAGAGAATCACTTAAGAAATCAAGGCTGCTGGGCCGGGCATGGTGGCACATGCCTGTAAGTGGCAGTCTAGGAGCCAGGGATCGTGGTTTGAGTCCTGCCAGGGGCACCAAGTAAGACCTAGTCCCAAAAAAATAGCTGGGCATGGTGGCATGCACATATAATCCCAGCTACCTGGGAAGTTGAGGCTGAGGATTGCTTGAGTCTGTGGTATCCCGGGCAATGTGAGCCTGTGGTTCCACAGGCATAAACAGCGAGACCTAGTCTCAATCAATCAATCAATCAATCAATCAATCAATCAATCAATCAATCAATCAATCAATCAATCAATCAAATAAAAAATCAAGGCTGCTTATTGTTCAAATTTTGGCTAAATAGGTACTAGTTTTAAGAACTTGGTCAAGTTAACCTCTATATAACCTCAGTGTTCTTATCTGTAAAACTGCATACAGAAAACATTCATTAAAAAGACCTCTGATCATCTGAATAAACTGTAATTAGTACTTTCCACTTGTATATACATCTTCTACATTTATTTTTGTCACATCAGTGTAGAATGAATTCGAAGATCTTTTCCTATAAATAATTATCAGGTGCATAAATCTTAATTGTTACATGGGATGCTTTACATCAAGAAAGTCTTCCTGTAAACAGAATATCATTTACATAAATGAGAAAACTGAAGAAGGGGGAGTGAAGAGACTCCCATTCATTCCATGGCAAAAGTAAGCTTGAATCACTTTCACCCTTAAAATATAACTATTAAAAAAAGTACTCTGTGCAAAGGCAGATCATATGTTGCCTTACAGAATCCCAGAACTTTTCCACAGAAGATTAATATCAAGGTTGCTGGCTTCTGCAGGGAAACCTGAATCAATAGGGAAAGCAAGGCAAAAGAAAAAGGAGAGATAAACTAGTGGAAAAAAGAAAGAACAGAAAGTTAAAACAATCAAATGAGAATACAAAGTGTAATAAATAACTCCCAAATATCAATAATCACCTTAAATGTAAATGACCCTCTAAAATTACCAATTAAAGAGATAGAATGACAATTGGGTTAAAAAGTTTCAGGGATTAATATATTATTACGAGTGTTTATCTGAAACACATTTAAAACCAAAAGACAAAAAACAAAGAAAGTAGTAGGTTGGAGTCAAGGCAAACGGGAACAAAGATAACCACTATAACATCATCAAGAGTAAAATTCATCAAGAGAATATATAACTGTCACTAATATTGATGCATCTAATACAGAATCACCTAGCTATCCACAATAACTATTAAGAAACTTAAAGAACATGCTGACAGAAGACAATCATTTTCTCATATCTCAACACACCACTGACACAAAAGGATGGATCATCTAGAATAAAATTAATGAGTAAATAAAAGCCTTAAGTGTTGGACCAGAAGGAATTAACAGACTTTTAAAGAAACATTTTATCCCCCCAAAAATGAACATAATTTTTTTCCTCAGGTGCACATGGATTGTACTTAAGACCAGAACATATGCTAAGATACACATATAATTAAGAAAATAAATCAAAATGGTAATTATATCAAACATTCACTCAGATCACAATGATATAATGCTAGAAACTATTCATAATAGGTGATTCAACAGAATGAGTCTGAAAAACTCTCAGGTCAGAGAAGAATCAAAAACTATTAACAAAAATGGAGAAACAAGCTAACATAATCTATAAGATTCTCTAATCTAAAATCAGCACTATGAGAAAAGTATTACAGCCCACATCATCAGAATACTACCTTGCAACCTAGCCTGCACATGGGGGTGGAGGCAGGGTGAGTCCTATGTCACTGGGTTCCCAGAGTCTTTAGGAGTCTTGGACTGGGGGAGCCAAGTCCTGTTTCCATTTGTGCCCAGGGTAGGGGCTGAGGCATAAGTAAAGGGACGGGGTGCCCCTCCAATTTACTCCTGATTCAACCATACTGGTACAAGGCATCAGAAATTTAGCAGTCTAGCTGCAGACCCTCAGGAGATGAGAGGGACACATCAGAGGCCTGGACACAGACATAATCTGGGGCAGACCCAAATAGAGCATGATTGGAGCCAAGACAGGATCTTGTGTATAACATGACTGAAGTTTCCTTTTTTCCAAGTGGGGGAGGAAAACACCAAAGATGTGCCTGGGGACCCAAGGCAGGAATGAAAACCACAAAGGGAGATGAGAGGGGCTAGAACTATGACCTGCTGTAGTCAATTGTCAATAGGGAACTTCCCTACCAACATCAGTTGAGAGTTGGATTCCCAATGCCTGAAGCAACATCATGTGACAGTCATTGGAAAGAATGTACAATCAGTGTACATCACGAGAAGGGAACTTGGAGAATGCACCTGAGAAAATAGGACAGTCTCCCACATCATAGGCAGTTCCAAAATCAAGAAGCCCAGAGAACCTCTCCAAACACCTTCCTACAAGAGGTTCCTGAAAGTGCTTTGCCTTGCCACCTGCCTCATAGGTTATCTTGGGGATCTGAACAGTTTGGTCTGTGTGGTCCAGGAATATAGGTCCTCATCTTGGAAAAGGACACTGTTCAGGAAAAAAAATCAAGACTAGTGGGAAGATCATTGATCTGTGGATTGCAGTGAGAGGAACTGAAGAAACATGGGGGGTGGAGGTGGTGCTTTGTAGGTGGATTATTGGTAGGAGGGGTGCACCTCAGGGGAATACAAAAATGACTGAAGATGTAAGGAAGTTATAAAAAAATTAAAATGGAAAATAAAGGAAAATCTCAAGCAGCCTAACTACAGTAGAAGGAACAGGAAAAATAAAAGAAACTGGAAAATCATTCAAAGGAATAAAAATTAGAGAAATAAAACAGAAAACAAGCGAAAGTTCAAAAGATCAGAGAAACTACGAAAAATTAAGCAAAACCGACAAGTTCTTAAGTAGGTTCAATAAGAAAAGGAGAAATGCAATTAAATAGAATCAGAAATTAAGAAAGAAAAACAGTAACAGATACTGCAAAAATACAAATGGGCATAAGAACTTATTATGAATGTCTCACTCAATGCAAACATTCTGGAAAACCTAGAAGAAATGAACATTTTTTTTCTATTCACAGGACTAGATGGTTTCTCCAGTGAATTCTACCAAAACTTCAAGGAAGAAAATACCTATCCTAATCAAACTGTTCAAAAAACAAGCAAACAAAACTAAAGAGGATAGAGAGCTCTCCAATCCATCTCTGAGGCCAATATTATCCTACACTTGATCTTAGCCAAAAGACCATGAAGCAATGAGGCCAATATTATTCTAATACTGAAACCAAACAAGGACAGAACAATAAAGATCCAACTGTAGACCAATAACCCTGATGAACAAAGATGTAAAAATCCCTAACAAAATTCTGGCAAACCTTGTCTAACACACACACACACACACACACACACACACACACACACACACACACACACACACTCCAATATCATTCACCAGATCAACAGAAAAAGACATAAAACACGATTATTACAACAGAAACCAAAGGATTCAACATTAAGATAAAGTAATTTAAAAGGAAATAAACAGAGCTTATCTAAATATAGTAAAAGTCAAATATTACAAAATCAAAGCCAACATCAAACTGAATGTTGAAAAAATTGAAAAGGTTTCCACTAAGATAAGTAACAAGACAAGGATGTTCAATATTACTACTCTTTTCAACATATTATTAGAAGTCTTAGCAATTAAGCAAGGCATGAAAGAGACAAAAATCCAAGTTGGAAAAGTACTAAAACTCTTTCCATTTACAGATGACATGAAAATACACACAGAGGACCCAAAAAGAATTTTACTAAAAAACTTCTTAAAAGTAGTAAATGAAGACAGTAATGTATCAGGACACAGTATCAATACATAAAACTCAGTTGCATTCTATAGTCCATCAATGACTTTGAAGGAGAAATTTGAAAACAACCCCATTTACAATCACAAACACACAAGTTGACTGGGAATAAACATAACAAAGAAGGTAAAGGCCTTTCTAAAAGGTCTGCCAAAGCAATTAAAAGAAGAAACAAGGACAACACAAAGAGACAAGAAAAATTTAAAACTGCCAACAGATCTGAAGAATAAAACAGGGCAGGGGGAGGAGAGTAAAATGGGGAAGGGGGAGGGCACAAGAAATTACGATGATTCATAGTTGAGATGTCTTTATGTGTCTATATATGTTCAATCAATGGAAAAAAAAGACAAATAAATGGATAGAAAGATCATGCTCAAGGACTGGAAGAGTAACATTGTTAAAATGGCCATGTTACTTAAAGCAATTTAAAGATTTTACAAGTCTGTCTGAGGGCTGAGGGTATTGTTAAACTGTTTAAAGATTTTAAAGTAAAAATTCTACACAATACTTACCAAAATTCCAATACCTTTTTACAAAGAAACAAAACAAATCATAAAATTGTATAGCACCAAAAGTGACTTTTAAATAGCCAAACACTCCTGAGAGTAAAGTAGGAAAATGGAGGTATCACACTTTCTGACTTTAAACCACATGACACAGCAATACTAATCAAAATAGTATGATGTATCAAAATAGACTGATGGAATATAATAGAAAGTTAGAGCTACACAGATAAACACAGTTAATCTTTCACAAAGGAACCACAACCAAAATGGAGAAAGGAAAGCCTCTCTAACAAGTGACAGTGATAAACAAGTAAAGACTTATGTAGAATAATAAAACTAGATCTATATTTAATTCCATCCATAAAAATTAATTCAAAATAAATCAAAGACTTGGATATGAGAACTGAAACCATAAAATACAAAGAAAATATAGGGCATGCACTACAGGGCATTCATCATGGGCATTCATCTAACTACTAGCAAAAGACTAAACAGACACGTTTTAAAAGACAATTAGATGGCCCACAGATACATGAAAAATTGTTCTATATCCCTTATTATAAGACATTCAAATCAAAAGGACAATGAAATAGAATCTCACCCCTGTAAGAATAGCCTATAAGCAAAAAAAAAAAACAACAACAAAAAAAAAACCAAAATGGTGTAGGCCCTGTGGAAAACTGCATGTGGTATCTTAAAAAAATTAGAAAAAGAAATTCCATATGATCTAGCAATACCTCTTGTAGGTATTTACCCAAAGAATATGAAAACACCTGGATGAAAAGACTTATGTACTTGGTTCAGAGCAGCGATTTCGTTAAATGCCAAATCATGGAACTAATCTGAGCACCCAAGACAGATAACTGGATAAAGAAATTGAGGAATAGCTAATGGAATACTACTCAGTTATTGAAAGAGATGAAATAGTGCTTTTTGGGACAGCAATGAATGGGTCTTGAAATGTTTCTTCTAAGTAAAAAAGTAAAAGTGAGAAAAATATTAGATGGTTTCTTTTATTGGTAGAATATAAATAATGAAAAAATATACTGGCAAAGCACAGCAAAAACAATTTCTAGTCTTACTGAAAAATATACTGGTTATCCAAGGTAACAGATGGAAGGAAGGATGAGATAATAGATGGAAGGAAGGATGAGGAAAGAAGGAGAAGGAAGGATGAGGATAGGGGCACTGGGATAGGAAGTTTGGTGGCAGGTGATGCATGTGTATATACAGAGGAGTAAAAAGGCAACCCTAAGGTTATTTAAGACATGCAAATGACTGACAAAAAAATCATAATAAAATAACAAAAAGAGAGGAATTAACTAAAAAGTAGATGTGGAAGTTACCAGATTTGCATTCAGGTGTTTGATCTACTATATACCATCATGATTCCAAAACTACCTTTATCAAACCATCCTTCATTAATTTCACATTAATCTAATTATGTCCTGGGCTATACTATTGGAAATATTTTAGGTATACAAGTTTTATTGGTCAAGTATTACCTTGACCATTGTTTCCTGCCATGAGAAATTTTCACATTCTCTTTGCTATAAAGTATATATGTATGTATTTTTTATCTTAACAGTACACATGTAGCTCATTAACTGCCTATTGAAATTTCACATTTCCCCATATTGATGAAGTATTAATTTAAAAGAAAAAAAAAAGAAAAATCTGAAATGGAAGTACTACAATTTGTTTTAGGCTTTTATTAGAAAGACCTAAGAATTTGGTTTTCAGAAGTATTGTACAAGGTAATACATTACTTAAAGTAACATAAGTGCAAATTAAAAAATTTATATTTTATGTGTAATATTTAAGTGTGCAGAATATTTATACCTCTAAACTGTGAAATCCAGGTGTACTCAATGATTTTCTTTCTTCCATTCCTTCTGCAGCAGAATTGAGAGTCCAATCTTTTATCAGATCTTTATGCTTTTCATTTATGATAGGTCTATTATAATCCTGACTGTCATCTACTCCAAACACCTAGGAGAAAATTATTTTATAAATGAAAAGTCTAACCATTGGATGAACACATGATTATAATCAGAAACTTTACAGGAAAATAAAAATATTTCAAACTAATTTAAATAGGTAAATTCAATAATGAGGTAAACTTTAATGACAAGGCTACAGTCAATTAGTGTAACAGGCTACAGAGAAAAACTGGAAATGTGGAAGCTTATGCAAGTGTGACTATCTTTTTACAATATTCACTAAATGTACTGTTTGATGAAAAATAAGATATATTCAGGATATTACTTTTGTTTTTAAAAAGATATTTAAAATATTCATAACGTTAAACATTATAATTAAAACAGAGTACCACTTCAGTTTGTTTTCCTTTTGTTCTTTATTATTTTTGAGATGTTGAAAAACTGTAAAAATATGACTGATTTTGGGTTTCTTCCCTAACAAATGTTTAATATTGAGTTATATGTACATATAGTATATGTTACATGTTTATATAATATTTTCTAAGATACCAAATAAGAGATTTTATTGTGTGGTCTTTGTAAACAGTATAGCATAATTCTCAAAGTTAATTTGCCTAAAAATTACACAAAGTCCTTTGTTTGAAATGTAGTTCCGGGGTATGCTAGCACATATCATCATTTTCAATAACCAGATTGTTTATGGTCAATATTCTAAAAGTCTAAATAGTAAAACTGACAAATATGTACTTTTAAGTACATAAGTACAGGACCCAAGTCTTACTAGTTTCCCTGCATATAACAGGAACTGATTGTTGCAGATTACAGAAAAGTCATAACTACATATATTTTGATATTCCACTTTACCATGAAGTCTCTACTTTTATTTCCATGCTTATTTTTATAGGTGTTAGTTGTGGATCTAATAATTACAATGAGCAAATATTATGTGTCCAAACTAGCACTTTATAGAAATGGTCTTTAGAACTTAATCAGAGTCTGTATTTTGATTCTCTTTATTTTGGTTTCTTAAAAAGGGAAACATCTTAAGTTAAACTATGTTCTAGAGACCTTTTTAAATCATTATACAGTAGAGCAAATGATAACTTCTAAGGTTTATATTCAGTAAAGCATTTATGTGATTTTCAAATTTGTTAAAACTTGGAAATTAACCACTACATGATCTTCTTGTTTACTATTTAATTTAAACTATAGTTTTTAAGAATTATGATCTTAATTCTGTTGAACTCAATACTTAAATTATCATAAAAATTATTTCTAACTCAAGTCACTGAACTCCAAATCTATAGAAGCATTGTTTACTTGATTTTATAATTACTAGAAAAAAATCTAACTCAAGTTTGGGAATAAAAGCTGAAAACAGTCAAGTGATTATTTGCATGTCATTTCTTTTCTGCATGTTAATTTACTTAATAATGTGAAAGGTTTTTGAATTTGGCATTGTTTCATCTTAATCTGTATGCATAATGGATATCCAAACCTTGATTTCCTCAAACATCTAAGTTCTAGTAGTTTTTCAAATAAAACATAACAAATATCTCTGAGTCACTTCTGACACCATTTTGAAACAATATCAAGATAAACACAAAAGATCCCATGCTTTTGGGGAACAGGATCTGAAGTTGTACAAAGGGTACTCAAAAGCTTTCTACACATTACTGTTGAAATATTAGATAGCTATAAAAAATAGATGTTAAGAAGTACCAATTTTGGCTGGGCATGGTGGCTCGTGCCTGTAAGCTTCAGCCTATGAAGCGACAGGGGCTAGGGATCACAGTTTGAGTCCCACCTGGGGCCCGTAGCGAGACCTAGTTCCAAAAAAACCAGCTGGGTGTGATGGGACGCGCCTGTCATCCCAGCTACCTGGGAAGCTGAGGCTGGGGATTGCTTGAGTCTGTGGTACCCCAGGCATCATGAGCCTGTGGTTCCACGGGCAAAAGTAGCGAGACCTAGTCTCAAAAAAAAAAAAAAAAAAAAAAAAGTACCAATTTTTCATTAAGTGACAAGGTCCAAAATATTATTAAATCAGGAAAGAAGCCTTAAAAGTTGATACCTGTGTTTTTGATACCTTTCTGAGAATTTAGTAACGACTAGCTTACTTTGAAATCTGTATCAGCATTATTTTTAACTAAGTACAAATACATAAATTTGAAAAACTTTCATGTGATAAAAGGGTATAAACAGCTTATACTCATGTAATTTAAGTTATTATACTTTTCACATTTAAAAAATGACATCATCTGATATGCTCTGTAATGGCTGGAAAGAACCCGAGAGCTCTTGAGATCAGACCAAGTCATCCTTTCACTCCAGATTTTTGTCCCTAGTTGATTTCACCCATGTTTAAGACTTCATTTTAATTTCCAACCAAAGACAGGTCCTCACCTGTCTGTCACCCTTTCTGCTGGATGGAATGTTTTTAAAGTGTACTAAGTTAACGGAGACTCATGATTCTCTCTTCTTCCCCCTTGTGAATTGGGCTCAGTCAAACTATCCTTGCCTAAACTTAATATGCTCACCACAAAAGCAAGGGTCTCTTTTTCAGTTAAGGGTATGGTATGAACTAAGGTACTTATTATGTATTAAGTAGCTACTGGGCTACTCAACAAAAGGGATTTAAAAAAAAATACATAACTCAGTTCTTGTTCTCAAGGACCTTAAATCTAATACAGAAACTGATGAAAAAGGAGCATGTCATCTGAACCATGCAGAGGTACTCTGTAGTTACACAAAATTTCTGTAAGAACCAGACTATAAGCTTAGATTTTAATTTTAAATTTGAAGAAATTAAACAGGAATTTGGCAAGATAGCAGCAGAGTGAAGCTATCAGGCTCACATCCTTCATACACGCACAACTAGACTGCTATAGAACAAAGTCAAATCCCTTGAAGGAAAAATAGATGAGAGCACATAGTAGGAGCAGAGACACAAAGAAAATGGGCAGGAAAGTTTTTATAAGTACACTGTGTTTGTAGTGATATAGGGACAGTAAAACCCACAAGAGGGAAAGGCAACTGCTGTGCAGAACTCCCTATATTTTTTGATTAAGGGACAGAGGACAATAGTAGGGACTCTTCAGATTCTGCACCTCAACAGCAAAGGAATGTTCAGAACTGGCATCCAGGATAAGGGTGGATAGCTACAGAGGTAGGAGATCAGAGTAATGATTACTGACTTGAACTTGATACACTTAATATAGAATAGAACCAGTAGGGAGAAATAGGTCAGATTATTTATCTCACATAGAAGAAGCTACTACTAAAAGCTAAGGTGGGATATTCAAAATGTCTGCCATGCCCACTACAGGAATAAAACCAAAAAACATGGAATGAACACAGCCATAAAACTAGAGTTATGTACTGTTAACAACAGATGCATACACCCTTAGGTTTTGTACTAGGAAAACAAAAACAAAAACAACTTCTGGTCTGTGACCTTTTACCAGCTACAATTCTTGCCCAGTACTCTACCTAGTTCATAAAAATAGCCTTGATATGGAAGCATATATAAGAATATAAGTGACAGTAAGACCAAAAAGCTGGCCTAGAGTAGCTCACGATGAACTGCCAGCTCACAATTCTGGTACCCAAAGCAAAGAAGGGAGTTTAAATCCCTGGTGCATAATGGTTTTGTTACTTTGGTGTCTTACTACCCTTATTCTCTTTTATACCTACTATACCTTCATGGTACCAATTCTTTGATGACTTAAATAGGTGCAAAGGCAATAGTCTATCCCTACTATAAACCATAAAAGCTAAAAATGAGGCTACAGACAAACATATCACCAACATTGGAGCAACGAAAATCTGAGAGGAATCTCAATCCAGTAGAACTGTAAAACATGACTGAAGAAGAGTTCAGGGAAACAGTTATAGCATCCCTTATTAAACTAAAAACAAGAACAAAATAATAAGATGTAAACAACAAAAGGACAAATCAAGGAAATTTGAGGCAACAATAACTAGAAGTAATGGAGGTAAAAAAAACAAAACCTGCTTAAAAATTACAACTGAAGGCTTCAACAGCAAAAGCAAAAAGAAAATTATTGAGCACTGGAGAACATACAGATATAACAAGAAAAAAAGGATTAAAGAAATGTCACCTTTTAAAAACTTAAGAAAAATAATATCTGCATTACTGGGATCAAAGGAGGAGAAAAATAAAGGTAAAGAAAATTTATTTAAAGATTCAATGACTAAATAATAGCAACCTGGGAAATTAACTAGACATTGTGACCCAAGAGATCCCAAAGAGTTCCAAGCAAATATCAGACAGACACACATCAAGGAATAATACACAAAATATACAATATATGAGACAACAAAAGTTGTTGAATGTCAATGATAAGGATAGAATACTAAACAAGTAAGAACAAAAAGGGGAACTTATAAAGGACTACCAATCAGACAATCAACAGAGTTTTCAGTAAAACATTACAAGCATGAAGGGACTGGAAGATAAAGTACTTAAAGATTAACATTTAAGACAGAAGAGCATGGAGCTTACTGAAAACAAAATCTAAAAGAATTTATTAACTTTAAACTACACAAGACAGAAGTGGTAAAGCAGTTATTATAAAGTAACAGAATAATGAATAGAGAGACAATAGACGCCTAAATTATTAAACATGGAGAAGAAAGTTAACAGTGTGATGATCAAATGTTGATGGTCGCATAGGATACGAGAAATGAAACGAGGAGGAGAGATGGCCCAGCCACAGCCAGTGTTAAATGGAAGTATGAACCATGAGACAACTTTATTAACAAAAGGAAGAGGTATTTATAGACACAGGTCAAAGGCCTGGCAGGGCCTGGTGAAGGTTTGGCAAATTTTATGAAAGATAAGCTATTTTGAGAGACAATTAACATTTTAAGCAAGAGAATTGAGGAAGGGGTAGTGTAGGGGTGGTCTCTAATCCTAGGAAGGGCTAACATTGATAAGGAAAACCTAGGCCTGCTATCTGCTACATCAAAAGGCCATTCCAGATAGTTCTTAGGTTTTTCCAGGGGCCATTAACGAGAGAGGTTTTTCTTTATCTCGTCTGGCATGACTCTTTTAAAATACAAATGGCCCATAGCAATCAAAAGATGTCAAAGCCATTCAAAGGTCACATAAAATACTAACCTCAGCTGAACTCTCAAAATAATAAATGATAATAGTAACACAAAAGGAGGAAGGAGGTCCATGCAACAAGGGATGGAGGCTAAGCTAACAAAGAAAATAAATTTGATAATCCCGAGGAAAAAGACGGATCTAGATCAATAAAATCTACCAAGACTAGTCTAAGAAGAAACAGATGAGTTGAAGAGAAAATCACAAGCATCAAAATAACAATAAAAAATATATTCTCACCATCAGTGTAAGTGTTCCTGTATTGCCACATTCACGCCAGCACTTATTGTTGCCAGCACTTACTGTTGCCCGTGTTTTTGATATGGGCCTTTCTTGTTGGTGTAAGATGGCATCTCACTGTTGTTTTGATTTGCATTTCCCTAATTATTAGTGATGTTGAGCACTTTTTCATATGCCTGTTGGCAATTTGTATTTCCTCTTAGGAGAAGTGTCTTTTTAAATATTCTTTTTTTTTTTTTTAAGCTACATTGTCCAGGGTTGTCTCAAACCCGTAGACTCAAGTGATCCCTAGCCTCAGCCTTCCAAGTAGATGGGATTACAGGCGTACACCACCATGCCTAGCTTTCTTCTCCCCATTTTTGACAAGACTTCTTGTGTTGTTTTTGTTACCTTGTGTGAGTTCTTTGTGGATCTTTGTTATCAGACTTGTGTGTAGGGCAGAGAATGCAAATTGTCCAGTCACGATGGAAAGCTGTATGGAGGACCTTAAACTACTAAAAATGGAACTACCATTTGATCCAGCAATCCCACTCCTAGGAATTTACCCAAAGCTCAAAAACACTAATTCAAAATAACACCTGTACTTGGATGTTTATTGCTGCATTATTTATAATAGCCAAGATATGGAAACTCAAATGCTCCAAAGTAGATGAATGGCTCAAAAAGCTGTGGTGTATATATACACAATGAAATATTATTTATCATTCTAGAAAGACAAACTTATGTCACTCGTAGTAACATGGATGGAGCTAGAAGAAATCATGCCAGCAGAAATAAGCCAGAAAAAAAAATAAAGAAAATATGGGATGGTTTCACTTATATGAGGGACACAGGGAAAACAAAAGGAGAAGAAAAACTTGAAACTATCAGCAGAAATGAAATAAAGAGCAAGAGTGGAGAAGGGGGACAATTGGGGATGAGATGGGCACAAAAGAGTAAGACGATGGTTTGCAGGAGACAGGCTGGTGGGAAAACCCGGGAGCTGGCAACGATGTAAAAATATATATAAATATAAAACATACATATATAAAGTCTTCTGAAAAATAAAAGCCAGAGAGTTTAACAAATGAATTTTACCAAACCTTAAAGGAAGGAACAATGTCTATCTTGCTCAAATTGTTTTACAAATTAAAACTCTCGAATACATTTAACTGAAGCTGATAAAGACTAAGAAAAAATATATTGCAGCATTATTTATAATATCCAGGATTTGGAAACAACTCAAATGTCCCAAAACAGACAAATATTTATACAGTGGAATTTTATTCAGCAATCAAAAAAGACAAATTTATGTTATTTACAACATGGATGGTGCTAAAGGAAAAAGTCACAATAGTGAAATGCAGCCATTTTCAATGAAATGGGGTAGTCTGAGAGAATAATGTATTGTAACACAAATCAGAATCATAAAAACAACCAGTGGACATTTACATGCCTACAATTCAATAACAAAATACTTTCAACATTTAAACACAGTGGGTATTCTGAGGGTAAGAGAGAGGGGGTACAGAAAGGGAAAAGTGGATAGAAGGGATTGTGGTGGGAAATTTTTTTTTTTTTTTTTTTGGACTAGGTCTCGTTATTTTTGCCCGTGTAACCGCAGGCTCTTGTTGCCTGGGGGTACCACAGACTCAAGCAATCCCCAGCCTCAGCTTCCCAGGTAGATGGGGTGACAGGCACGTGCCACCACGCCCAGCTGTTTTTTTGGACCTAGGTTTCGCTACGGGCCCCAGGTGGGACTCGAACCGCGATCCCTTGCCCCGGCCACTTCATAGGGTGGAAGTTACAGGCACGAGGCCACGGGGCCAGCCTGGGGGGGGAAAAAGAAAAGGGGATTAAAAAAAAAAAAAAAAAGAAAAAAAACTTTTTTTTTTTTTTTTTAAACAAG